>JAKGSA010000136.1:1950420-1983610 GCA_033558755.1 Philaethria dido
ATGAACATCTACAACACCAGAGATGTTGTAGATGCGTTGCCAACCTAGAGGATACAGATGGAAGAGGAGGACAATGTAGTATTCCGTTCTCGGAACCACCACATTTTGGGGAAAGGATGGGTGGGAATGGGAAAACCTGGCTTACATGCCATCGAACCGGAACACATCATAAGATATTTGGCGGTTCGTCTTTGACATGATAGTGGTCGCGAGCCAGACGGAGGACGAACCTCCTACCACCAAACAAATTATTATTAATTAGTTCTTGTATCAAGCCTAATAGATATGTATATGTAATTTCAATTTATAACTTAAAATTTAACGGGATCTTTTACCGACCAGGTTAGATTAAAATAAATACGTGTAAAAAGAAAGGAACGTGTAAAAAAGAGGATGTTATAATAAGAATGAAGAAGAACGTGCTCAGGTGGTTTGGGCACGTCGAGAACATGAGTGATGAAAGAATGGTGAGAAAGATATATGAAGCAGAATTGAGCGGCAAGAGAGATAAGGGAAGACCTCGGTTGACCTTCGAGAGCACAGTATCAATGATACTGGAGGAAGGTCAAGTAAAAAGCATGAGGACCCCCCGGAGGGCATGCATGAAGAGATTAATGACTGTGCAGGCACCGTAGTGTTTGGCGCTCCGTTCTCTCTGACTACCCCGCTAGGAATAAAGCGTGAAGTTAGGTAGGGTTAGGTTAGGTTAAAAAATAAAAAATAAAATAATATAAAAATAGTGTCTACAGTTATTTTTAAGTAATTATTATTGTAAACACGCAAAATACATCACAATTTATGATATAAGTAAGGCTAATAAAAAACAGCTGTGAACAGCAGCAACAGAAGTGAACCTCATGTCAAGACACTCCGTTTCCCAATTGGACATTTTGTATTTAAGTGGGGGACCTTAATGCCATGCTTTGTCTTACCAGAGCGAAGAAACGAAAATAGTTTTATATAGAAAAATTACTTCGAGCAGGAATCGAATCCACAACCTATTGCGTTTATAGCACACACGCTGGCAGAGGTCTCCAGTAAGTAAGGCTAATCGTGGTGTAAATTTCGTACTTATGAATTATGCTTATTGCCGCGGGTATAATTTACATCTTCGCTCGCTGATAAGGAAGTCGACATTCAGAAAGGCGTCTCACCCGCATGTTGTTTGTCACCGGTGCCCGCTAGCATTCACACTTATCTCCATATAATGCTACTGTATTGTACCGCTACGGTTATCTATTCGTTCTGACGTACAATTTGGCAATTGTTGCTTTTGTTTTTGCATGTATTGTGATAATATGGTTTTCTTAAATGTAAATGAAATTGTGATTTTTGTATAATATGGTAAATATGTGTTCTTTATCATTTTTTTAATACAAAATATGTCTATCCATTGACTCGTTGTGCAAGTTTCACGTGAACCTTCTTTATACTTATTTAAAAAAATTCTATGATTTCTCATTTAAAAAATATATATATCTACGATTTTACCTGTTTCGTGAGTTACATATTTAAGTTAATATTATTAAATAAGTAGTAAAAATATTACATTTATGAGTTCCGCCACTCAGCATGCAATGCCTCAATTCGGCGGAAAGTGGGGAACAGAGTGTCTTAACACTAGGTTCCCTCTGCCTACCCTGCTATATGCGGGATACAGCGTGAAGCTATTTATGTATGTATGTAAAAGTATTTCGACATTAACCAATAAAGAAAAAGCTAAAGTTGTATATCGGAACTTATTTTTTTATTTTTATAAAATATTAAATTTAATTAATAATTATTTCCAATAAAACTCTATGTCACAAAAAAATATACACGCATATTTAAGCTTTGTCTTTTACATATATAAAAATTTATTACTAAATTGAACTGAAAAATAACTGCATAAAATAAACATTACGTCCATTTAACAACTTTATTTGTATAAAATCTATACTTAGTGTGGTTGCGTGTCTACACTTAACACTAGTACACGTACATACCCCAACAACATTGAATTATTGTATTCAAAAATCGACCTTATTCCCAAAACAGTACGAGCTATGCTTTTAGTTAAAACTTTTGTTTTGTTTTTAAAGGGACAAAAAGGACTTTTCTGATTACCGAATGCTGATACAACGGTTAACAATTTCCTATGGTGTACGAGACTTGGATATTAATAGGTATAATATTGAATCTTAAGGACCTAAAGCACCATTATAGTTTAGGAACAACTTATTTAATTATATTTTTATGTATAAGGTGATTGTAGTTTAAATGTTAATAATTTGTGATTTTTTAGGATATAACTTGCTTAAATTTATTAAAGTAGTGACGCTGATTATTAGTGTCGTGCTAACCGATGACGCTTTAGACATTGGTGTCGTTTATCTTTAACATAAAGAGTGATTTATCACTATCCTCATTTATTCCGATAGCCTCTGAATATTTCTTAATAAACAAAATTAAAATCCAATAAATATATAATAATATGAACATTTGATGCATTTCTGAAATTTGCCAGTTGAAGCTTGCTAACATTACTCTTTTCCATTTTCTACCCTTTTATAGTAACATGCTAAAACTAAAATGAAAATTAGATATATTCAATACTTTAGTGGAACAATCACTTTTAAATTAATACTGAATGAAAAAGCAATCACGTGACCACAACAGTCTGCGGGTACCGAATTGAATTTTGTTTTATTTGTATTCTAATAATTCGAGGTTTTCGTTTACAATCTAAATTTATATCAGAGATAACATTTCAAATTAGGCTTAGTTTTAGACTTTGTTGCCCATTTAAAAATTATAATATTGGCAACTTTAGATTAAGCCTGAAAACTTATACTTTTTATATGTGCAATTTAAAATAGCATAAGTATATCTCTTTTTTACCAATTAAACTCCTCCGTGAGTTTTCCATACAACGTGACATTGGCGAAGTGATTTGGGCTCATCTGGCACGTTCGAAGTGTCATAATCAAGGAACTGAACTAAGAACATATACTATACATGATTCGAGTCAATAAAATATACTCTTATATATACTTTTCCCTTTTAGTAAAAAAGACGTTGCCAAAATATACTTTATTTTTCGTTTATTTGACTTGTCCCGTCCGATCGTTTTATAGACATATTCTTGTTTATTCAGAATGTTTCATTTTCATATATTTGCTTCAATTTTTTGGGCGGAAACGATTTCATATGGTGACTATGAACCGGACTACATCCAATGGGCAAGTCAAGGTAGACCGATAATTTGAACAATGCCACCGGAAGCCGCAAGATGCAAACAGCAGATTGTCGTAGAGATATCTATACAGAATTGTACTATAAATGAGAAATTGATCGATTGAAACATAAAGAAGCAGCAGTCAATGATGTTCTTGACCTCTGTCTGCCTTCTTAAATATTTATCTAAGTCTAGTCGAGAATAATTGGGTTCCATCGTTTAACACGCAAGGACTCCCGAATAAAAATAATGTGTAGTATAGAATATCTAAGCAATAGGTTAAGTCTAAATAATATTTACACAATTAAATAAAAAAAAATTAGTACGTTTCATTATTTCAATGAAATAAAGAAATTCTCTGCTTATCTTTGTGATGTTGAAGTGATGAGATAGACTAAATTGTAGTTGAACTCTAATACCCCGTTGCGAATCAAGGTATTTTAAATAAATTTTACATTTTCCATTGATATCATTCAAGCTCTGTTGTAGGTATTTAATCTTTGTAAGCGGATCATGTCAGCTTATTTGTGTTTGTTATGAAACTATGGCTCCTAGCGCCTTATAATAGCATAAGCCCATTCTAGAATAATTTCTAGTACTATTTATTATGATAATTATAATTAATGTAGATGTAACTGAGTTTGTTAGAAGATGTAAGTAAACGAAATGTCGTTGGCGAGTGTTAAAAAGCTCTTTAAAAGGGCTTCTCAAGGCTACAGTCGGATCGCAAGTAGCACAACGTATCGGGTTCAGTTCTCGTAAGGTTAATCCAGGAAATGCTAAGGAGTTTCTTCCTATATATGTATATATATTACAACATATACGATACTGATTAGCTTAAAATATAGAATATAGCTTAAAGCAGCTTTATTTTAAACATTCTAATGTTATCTGAGCCATCCTACAAAAAGGAACGTGTGTTAAGTTAAATTTATTCTACAGTAGCCCAGTACTTCATCGTTTGCTTAAACTTGAGCGTGCACTTGCTTCTAGGTCCCTCAATGACTACAAGAACAAGTGGACATTTACATCACTTTGAAACGATGTATTGGGAGTTTCCAAAGGCCCTGAGCACTAAGAAAAAATCCCATCTGCATGCTAATACGTTCTGTAGCAAATATGTAGAAAAAGTTTTTTGTCTCATGTAAATCCTTAAGTTACTTTGTGTGATAGTTTTTATACGGCGATTAGGTTATTGAAAATTTCATTGTTGCCCAACTAAAACTATTTTAGAGTTATTTGATTATGTATTTCTGGCGTTATTCATATGTTCGGGCTGAATGTGAAGGCAATAATTTCGATTACTATTCTAGAAAGATTGTTTAGTTAAATAGAATAGATTCCTTTGCTCATGCTATGTCTTTGTATAAGTTATTAGTAAAAAAGACAAAATGAAATTTCCATAGTAACGAAATAAAAAATAATCAATAAAATTTACATAAGAGAAATGTTACCACGAGTTGTACCTACAAAGTTGTTTGCGTGAACTATTAAACATAAAATCCCATTTGTTTCCGTTCCTGTAATGATTTTGAAAAATTCTATCTTAGTGCACCCCATACCCCGCTGCAAGCTAAATTGCAGTTTTCTGCGGCTAGTAATTTATATTGTGCGTTGCCTGTTAATCACTCAGTAAAGTAAGAGTTTTATTTACATATATAGAAGATTACTAAATTGTATTAAATTATAGTTATTTTTTTAGCTTCACGCTTTATTGCACATTGTAGAATAATTAGACAGAATCTAGTGGAAAGAAACTCCGTTTTCTAACTGCTGCCAGAAATCCAGACATTGGGCGTTAAGTGGTAGAACACCGCGTTCTATCCAAAAGAGAAATGAAAATAATTTTAATATAATAATTCCACCGAGCAAGAATCGAACCCAATACCAATCTCGTTTACAGTCGGAACATATACTGTGAGATATTTAAATTATTTTCATTTTCACCGGCAAGAGAAAGCGCGGCAGTGATTTTGTCACTACATGAAGGAATATTTTCATTTAGAGTGGAAAATGGACACTCCATTTTCAACACTCAGTTCACTTGAATATGCGTGAAAAAGCGTGAAGCTAAACCGTGAAGTAGGAAACTAACACAGTCGTTAAGTTAAGTCGTTCTTTTTAATATAAAAAAGATTCAAATTGATTCTTGATAAATTTTAAAATATCATATCAGACTAATCTTAATATTTCCCATGTTTTTAAAGCATCGTTTTTTATCTGTTCAGTTTACCGTTATGTTCGTGCTTTATCATTATCCAACAAGTTTTATGGATATTAAAAAGTACTGGGATACTTCTCCCCTCACGATGACTTGTGAAAATATTTACTCGTTTTGCTGTTGTAGTCTGAGTAATATAAAATGTTAAATGACTTTTGGTTATGTGATATCCTTTTTTTTAATACTTGCATCTTGTGAAGTATATAGAATATATATGTCTGTACCAGCCATGCGTTAATATGTTGATAAATAAATAATGCATACTTTTTAGTAGATCAGGGATATTTAGGTTCGACCTTTATGAGCTAGTTCGGTTTTTATGTTATTTATATACTTTTTTACTTAAAAGTGTTAGATTACACCAATACCTCTCTTTGCGTCGTTTTGTTTTGCGTTGTTTTCGAAGTTGCGTCGCTGCCTAATTTTAACTGATTTTCACTGTGCGTCGTTAGATTTTCGAAGTTGCGTTGTTTTGGATTTAAGTCTTTAATTTTTTTTGAATTATTTTTCCTAAAATATGGCAATACTTTTGTTTTTAATTGCGCCATGCCATCAAAATTTGGGGAAAAATTCAAAAAATTCTAACTAAAAATCAACGCAAATTTAATACAATTTTATTTTCACTTTGTTTTGCTTTTTTTAGAGTTCAGTTTAATTACGCAGTGTGAGGTAATGTAGTGTGTTGTGCTTTTTTAAAAAGAGAATAATACATTTACATATATAAAATTTTACGTGGTGTTTTTGGTTACAAAAAAGATAAATATTTCCCCAATTTATTTATTGGCAGAGTTATATTCCTTTTTACATAAATTTGTAATTTTTTTTACCCAAATATTAGGGAAAAGGGCGGTATGGGTGTATTTCAATTACTATGATTTAATCATTTATAACCTTTCAAATAAAATAAGGCCTTATGCTTGTTAATATTGAAAAAATGCATATGCAATCGACTTATTATTACTATTCACACTTAGTCAAGGGACAGTGCTATAGATTATTATCCGCTCCGCTTCTTATCACACTTTCACAACTAAATAACTAATAATTAAATTTTTTCAAACGTTTCCTAAATTGCTATTATTTTGTTAAAAAGTAGTACTTATTTTTATTAGCTTCACCTGTTCTATCAATCAGTGTAAGAAGATCTTCCAACGCTATTTTGACCCACTTCATGCCGGTTGATGAGCACTTGAGCGTGAACTTATTTGAAGATTGAACATGACCTTGCCAAGATCATCTTGATAACAAGTAAAAAATTTATGTAATTTTTGTTTTTCCTTGTTAGGCTAATTTCTTGTATTGATTCAATCGTACGTATTATTCGAATGAAGTAGGCAATGCATTTATTTGAAAATACATAAAATTTAAAATATATTTTAATAAAGATAAGCAAAAGGCCATAAAAATATATAATTCATTAACAGTAACCAGATTTATTAATGATATAAAATTATATTATTAATATAAATTTTAATTGTAAAACAGTCGTCCATATGGATGACAAATTATCCCTAATTACTTTATTTTACCTTCATAGATCCCTGCAATATCGACTACCTGTAGCTTAATATGTAGTTTATGGGCAGATACCTATGAAATTTACTATGTAAATAATTTACATGAATTATAATATATTACATATATAAAAGACCTTATTTTAGAGCGTCATCAATTATGATGAGAAAAAAGGTTGTTTATATAGTATATTCATTTCATATATAACAATAGATATATATAAGAAAAGAAATAAAAAGTCACTGAAAAATGTAATAACGTTCAGAATCAAAACATGGGTAATTTCCGCAATTTTGCCATCGGTCGAATGCGATTGTACGAATGTCACGAAATCCTACAATCGTCTGAGGGCACATTCAAAAGATAATCCGGCCATACGCCTCGCGATTATTCGTGTAGTAGTAAACGAGCCGACGTTGAAACGTCACATTAGCTTGATTTAGGGGAATTACCTGACAACCCCCGTATGCAAAGTCTTGCCTTGATTTAACATATATCCCTTTATGTAGATAAAGGATATAGTCTATTATGGCCTTATGCACTGTTATGAGGACAAAAATGAATTGAAGTGGAAATTGTTTCGGCAATATTATCTTATAAGCATATTATGTTTTTCACGTGTTTTCCATTTTTTTTATTTTGCGGGTAGGAGAGAGAATATTTATATATTATTAGGTTACTTACTATTTTCCCCATTATTAAACAGTATTTTTTGCCTTGAACATATAATTTGGCTATCGTCATGAAATAATTGAGAGAATTAAAACTTTTAGGCATAAATAATCAAAAGTGAAAAACACAAACAAAGTTACAGACAAATGTACATAGAAACATCAGCCTTCAGTCTGGAGGTCGAAGGTCTACTACTACCCATAAGTAATTTTACATGTAAATACTTTTCTACATAGATACTTTTCAAATTTAAATCACCATAAGTACTCATTAGTTTGGTCCGAAATTATTAGAAAAATCTCAAAAATATTAATTGGTATGTATTTTTAAATTAAAAATGAAATCAAAATTTAAACTTTCTCATTTTAAATTTAATATGTGTTTCATTTGAGGCACGAAAAATTTTAATTAAGCCGTGGGACATCAAAGAAAATATTAAAACGTATATTTTTGCAGACCGTAAAATTATCCAGTATATTTTGAACTACCCGCGACAATCTGTTAATGAATGCGATCTTGTGTGAATTGCATGAAATTTTTAGGCGAAATAATTTTCATGTTGTCAATGGATACGCATGGTGAGAATCTCCATTAGAGTGTCTGTGGGTACCATTAAATAAACATCTCTGGCTTCCCTAGTTATTAGCGCAGCCTCCCCAACCACTTCAGGCAGGCTGATACGGCACGCAGGATGCGAGGGTAAAATCAATTTCATTTTTCGACACGTGCATTATAGTGATATAGTGATTGGAATTGATTTTTTTTTCAGTTTGAAGAAATATATTTGTCAATTTTAATTAAAATTTGTATATTATGATAATTTTAAATTTTTATTGACTTTTCTTAAAGAAGTTGTAAGTAGAACAACGTAGGTCTTTATTAGGAAAAATATAAACAATATTTTTTATATCAACGTTAAAGAATACCTAAATTCTAATAATATCATAAAGAAATTAAGTCATGTAATTTTTATGACATATATAAAAAAAAATAGACAGAGAACTTCAATATTGATATGACAAATGTTAATAAAAATATAAATAAGAAAAATTTATCCGTTTTAAAATAAAAAAAAAATGTTGATTGCTACCATCCGCAAAAAAAAACTGACCGGGACAGGGTAGCCAGCACTTATCTAATTTTATTGTCACACGATGTCCGTTCCCGACGACGTCCACGTTGCGAATGAAACTCAGACAGTATTATTGTACCGTATATTCTATCTAAGAATGACATTTTTATTTTCAGACAGTTAAACTCAATTTTACATCCCACAAGAGAGATAAAGAGCCAGAAGGTAACTTTAAAGCCGTGGTCAATATATTAAACAAAGTATTTGTTGACAATGAATAAAAATATATTTCAATATACATATAGATTTTCATGATATTATAAAGAAAAGTTAAAGCACGGCGTTGTGTTCCGCCACTTCTTGAATTTGAAATTGGAGAACAGAGTGTCTTGACACTAGTTTCTCTCTGACTAACTGCCATGCGTGTAAAAGCGTGAAAAAGTGTTGCCATGCGTGTAAAAGTGTAAAAATATATATATACATTTATATAAAACCTTGAATGTTTTTTTTTTTTTTTTTAATTTTTACGCTGTATCCCGCATATAGCAGGGTAGGCAGAAGGAACCTGAGAACCTAGTGTTAAGACCCTCCGTTTTCCGACGAATTGGGGCATTACGTGCTGATATTTTTCAGGACATAATAAATATTTTAGGATATGTTCCTCCGCTCTCTACATTCTGCCTAGTCGCTTATTAATAAAAAAAAACATATTTGAAATATCTCTTACATTTGGCCATTTTCACTGCACCCGACTTGAACCTATAACGGCATTAATAAAGTATTAAAGCACATATACTTAACTTTTTCTACATGGGCTTTTACGTGATTTAAACAAAAGAAATAAGCTCTCAACCGTTTTGAGAGAATATATACGGTCTCGTTTTCTCGCCACATTAGCTATAAATTCGATGTGTTCCTATTTTCCTACAGAAATTTTGCCAATAATAATATTAGTTTTTTTTTTAACTTCACGCTGTATCCCGCATATAGCGGGGTAGGCAGAGGGAACCAGAGAACCTAGTGTTAAGACACTCCATTCTCTTTCAACATTTCCGTTCCCCACTTTCCGTCAAATTGAGGCATTACGTGCTGAGTGGTGGAACTCAACGCCGCGCTTTGCCTTGTTACCAAAGCCAAGAAATGAAAATACTAAATTTTACATTTCCTGGAGTGGGAATCGAACCCTCAACCTGTCGCGCTTACAGTCGCACGCTTGTGCCTCTGCGCCACGATAGGCGTTAGTATTATTGAAAATATTTTTTTTGGCGTAGAAGAGAGCAGTTATGATTTTATTTTTTATTTCAAAAGACACGTTATATTAGTGGAGGAAGACAACGACATATACCTTAAAATTGTGTATAAAAATATTTTCTCAAGTGTGATTCAAAATCATTGAAATACACATATTTTCTAATATAAACTAATCAATATAAAAAAGTTATGACTTAAAAGTCAGTTGTAACAACTGTAAGAAACCGATTCACTTAACTCTTAACTTTTCCAAGCAATAAATCCTTTGGAAAAATAAGAAAAAGAGGATAATTGAACCATCTTTTACTTTACTACCGTACTGATTACAGTCGGACGTTAAAAGAATGGTATCCTTTTAAACGTGAACTAGCTCTAAAGAACTAAGCTTATCAACACACCAGCTATGAAATGAATTCTACTGTCTCTTTATCAGAGCTCAGCACTCCACCTGACTGATGACCCGCCGCGGGGAAAAATTTTGCCTTCAACTCAAGTCTCTTACAGTGGTCATGTTTCAGTGTTGAAAGCACTTTTGAAATTTAAGAAAAATATATTAAGGACTTTTACTAAATTCATATGATTTTTTACTGGTCGAGTAAAAAATATTTGGTAAAAGCTACGTTTTTATTGGTTATTTTTAGATTATAAAGCATTTATGGCCGTTGAAGGCTTCGCTTGAATGTATTTACATTTTTGGTATAAATTTTTGATTGTAAGTTAAATAGATTTAATAATATCAGCAATTTTTTTACAATTATAAACTCATGTAGTGTTTTTTTAGCTGTGTCTATATTTCAGTCAGTTATAAATGTTCTAAATCATCTGATTTAGTAATGAATAATAGTTTAAAACAAATAATTAAGAAAAATTACTTACTACTGGCAAACGTGTTATGCCATACCTTCTAGAAATTAAAACTGAAACTGTGTTTTTATATTCAGAGAAAGAATAGTATGGCGATTAAACCGATAGTACAATGCATACAAAAGCGTATTGCGCATAACAAGTCGCTGGCTTTTCTCTCGCTTAAGATAAATTTCTAAGAATAATATGATGCTGATTCTTATTGAAATTTCTCAACATTGTGACAGCTGTATGACAAATGGAGGCGAGAAACGAAACGTGGCGAACTATAAATTCATAAAGTAAAAGTGCATTGAGGGCCACAATCCCCTTGTGTCTGCGCAGTCGAGTGGCATCCACTCTGCTTGACTGATGACCCGTTGCTAGCCGAGAAAATGCCGCGATTGTACTCCACACGGCAAAATGAAAACTGTTTTTTTGTTTATTTATAACACTTCAACGTTATTGTTGTTTGAGCACAAATGTTGCTGTATACTCGTATATTGTCTAAAATATATTAGATTTGTTTTATATTGGAAATTTTCAAAATACAAATAAATTTAGGCTTAAGGTTAATGAATACTCTCATATGTTAAGGAACACTTAATTATTTGTAAGTAGTTAAAAAAAACACTATATAGAAGAGAATAACCTGCTTAGTAATCCATGTATTCACGGTGCGATTGCCGGGTCCATGGTGTTGCAGAGAGAGGAGTTTGGAGAGTGCCTAGGACTTACGACACAAGTGTAGGTTTAAGGGGCCCCTTTAAAATGCGCATCAACGTTCATCTCCGGGTCTGAACTTTTTTTTTATGGGTAAAGGATGACAACGAGCAGAAGGACCACCTGATGGTAAGTGGTTACCTTCACCCATAGACATCTACAACACCAGAGATGTTGTAGATGAGTTGCCGACCTAGAGGATACAAATGAAAGGGGAGGACAATGTAGTAGTCCGCTATCGGAACCACCGGTGGGAAAGGGGAAAACCTGGCTTACATGCCATCGAACCGGAACACATTATAAGATATTTGGCGGTTAGTCTTTGACACGATAGTGGTCGCGAGCCAGGCGGAGGGCGAACCTCCTACCACCAAACAACTTGAATTATGAACTTGAATTGAACTTGAAACGACGTGATCTTACTGTAATTTTGAATTTGAAATAATTATATAAAACATTACTATAAATATTCAAAATCGCATACATAATATGTATATAAGTACTCATTTTCAAATACTCAAATATTCTAGCAAGACTATTAAAAAGCTTCATATCTAATGCTAGTACAGCAGTTTCAGCTTGTAACGCGCAATAATTTGATCAGACGCTCGGCACGCGCAACTTTGTGCCAATTGAAAAGTTTCACTGCACTAAAATATGTTATAACAACTAGTTTGAATGACGCTCTGTTCAGTTTTTAATTGAAAATACATTTTAGTTACTGTATTATTTATTTATGTGTATCTGTGATTAATAGTGAGTATGTACTTAGTATTTTAAAATTGACATAATTTTGATAAAAATTATAACACTTTTTATATATAAAACTAGGTGGGGTCTTCACTCTCCTCCCTGGGTAGGAGGGGTGATGGCTTCAGGCTCTTAGGCCTATGGCCATGGGAGTCTTCTCCGTCCATGAACATGGGCGGGTCTTCGGGTTGGCCCATAGAGCCTCTGTAGGGGTTCTGTCTACAATTTCGGTTCCAGTTCGGGAACCGAAGAAGGATGGTAGTCGAAAGGGGGAGGGGGGGAAAGAGCCATATGCCACCCGGGCGATCAGCCCAGCCGGGTGAGACCCACGATTCCTCGTGTGAGGCCCAGCTAGGCGATCAGCGACCAAGGTAGCAGCTCAGGGAATCAGAGTGTGGGGGGGAGGGCTCTAGGCAGGAGACGGCGGTGCTCTGGTGGACGATACGCGCAATATAAAACTAACAAAAAATTCTAATTTGACCATTTCTAATAGTATACATACATACATAGCTTTACGCTGTATCCCGCATACAGCAGGGTAGGCAGAGGGAACCTAGTGTTAAGACACTCCGTTCCCCGCTTTCCGCCGAATTGAGACTTTGCGTGCTTAGTGACGGAACTCAACGCCGCGCTTTGCCTTGTTACCAAGCCCAAGAAATGAAAAATTCCATTTCCTGGAGTAGGAATCGAACCCACAACTGGCGCATTTACAGGCGCACGCTTGTGCCTCTACGCTTTTCTGAAAAATCAAAACAAAACAATTTTTCTGCCAACTTTAGATTTTTTTTATATTTTCTCAACGAGTATTTCAGTATAGACGTATATTTCAGTTGATTTTGGCATTCTACTAAGATAATAATTTTTTATTTAAACTAATTGTTATCCTTATTTAATTCAAGAACCAATCAAAATACGTATATTACAACAATCAATACGTAAGAAAGGAAAGGGAGTCATATAATATTACTATCAACTCAATACTCGTAGTAACAAGTTGTATCGAGCCATACTCAACCTGTTCCACATCTGCATTGCTGTATGCGACTTCAGCTTTATTGCATAAACAATAGTAAGTTGTTCGCTGTCTGTACAGCATAATAACACCATCATGGCTCCAATATAGTGAGGTGTTGGGCGCAAAACTTGTACCAAGTAAAGGGAAGTATCCTAACTTAGTCGAGAGCCCTTCTCCCGCAGGTTGTTACCTAACAAGATTATTTCTCGAAACTCATGTTTAAACTATTAACAGCTCTGAAATGTAAAGGCAACGTTCTATTATAATAGTACTTACAGGTGAAAGGAATTTGGGAATTTCTTTCCATTTTATACAATTAATATTATTATTATTAGGACCTCTCAGTCTAGGTTTTACAGCCTAAATATGTATGTATCCTAGCTTCACATAACAGGGTAGGTAGAGGGAATCTAGGGTTAAGACACTCCCGTTCTCCACTTTCCACCGAGTTGAGGCATTGCGTGCTGAAAGGCGGAACTCAACGCCGCGCTTTGCCTTGTTACCAAACCCAGGAAATGAAAATACTAACATTTCCTGGAGTGGGTATCGAACCCACAACCTATCGCGTTTACAGTCGCACGACAGCCTCTGCGCCACGACAGGCGTTAAAGTTACAGCCTAAATGTTTAGACAAATTCAGTATTTTTTTATTAAAAACAACTTCTATGTGTACTTGAGTGTTCGTTTATAGATATAACTTTAGAATCAATGAATCAAAATCATACAATTCTTTCAACTGTAGTCTGTTTACCTCAGGATTCATCCTTTTAAATAATGAATAACACAAAAGCAATACATTAAGCACAGACGTTCTGCTCCAAGGTGAATTTCAATATGTCAGAATTTGACAGAGAAATACAGGAATATAAATCCATCAACTTAAAAAAGCTGTTATTTTCTTTATTTCTATTGAGTTTTTGCTTTTCGAGTTGCGGGACTCTATGCGATTCATAATATTACAATGCCTGTCTTGGTGCAGAGCCACAAGCGTGTAACTGTAAACGCGACAGGTTGTGGGTTCGATTCCCACTCTAGGAAATGGGAATATTAAATGTTTATAATGATTAGTTTTTAATATTTTCATTTCCTCGCTTTGGTAACAAAGTAACAGCGGGGTGTTTAGTTATGCCATTCAGCACACAGTGCCTCAATTCGGCGGAAAGTAGGGAACCGAAATCGGAGGAAAGTAGAGAACGGACGAACGGAGCTTAACACTAGGTTCTCAGTTTCCCTCTGTCTACCCTACTATAAAATTAAATAAAACCTCAAGTATAAAATTAACCGTGTAATTAAAAAATCAAAATTGAAACAGGTATTTACGAGCACTTTCGAATCAATATAAATAAGAATGTTGGCGATGTTGGTCCGACAAGAAGCTATTACTGGCTCGGAGAGTAATTCTGCTAGGAAGAACCGCCGAGAATTTTAACAACCTTTTATAATATATATTTTTTCTAAAATGCATATAACAATTGTAACATTAACGTACGTTTTCGTACCCATCTGTAAATGAGAAAGCATGGCGTTGACTTCCACCACTCAACACGACCTCTCTGGGCTATCACATGAAAATCATTCATATTGATTTTCGCACATTTTAATAGTAATCTTGAATACTTGAATATATAAACACATGTCTTTATAGAAAGCTGATTTGGAGTTCCAACAAAGTATTAATTTGATTTGAGCAATGGCACCAAAGTTCGTCGTACAATCACAACCAAACTGTTGACTTATGTCGCTTGCCGATCGCGTTTGACTCATTTTAACTAGACAGTTAGAGGAATGTCACTTTAAGCTTAATTTTCAACTTTTAGACTCGGCAACTAATTTAAAGTTCTACTAGCAAGTAACCTAATTTGATTGAAAAGATACGGTTAACATTATTTATTTTTCTTTTTGTTATGTTTTTTTTTAATACATAAGAAAGCAGCCTCACGTTCTAACCCTCATCGCAAAGTAGTCAAAGTGTCAAGACACTCATTCACCGTTTCAAATTATAGTGATACAGAAAACAACAAAAAAACGTTCTTCACTTAGTAATGTAATAAGCTAAGTACATAAAATAACTCTTATGTAATGTCACGTTAATTAAAACTTTGAAAATTCGAAACTCAAACAACATTTTATTAATTATAATGTCAAAAAGCATACATGTAAGTTACAAATAAACATGAAGTCGTAACGTAAACTTGAAAGAAGAAGCTTTGGTTGAAGAAACCAAAACTATTATATTAGAAACTTAAAGGACAAGTCCCTTGCATTACCTACTTCAGTAAAAATAAAAGAAATTATACGATTATAATATTAAATAATAGGGTCCAGTCGTGGCGCATAGGCACGAGCATACAATTGTAAACGCGACAGGCTGTGGGTTCGAATCTCATGAGATTTCGAAATGAATATATTCAATACTTATAACAATCAATATTTAGCATTTTCATTTCATCGTTCTGGTAGCAAAGCAAGGCGTTAAATTCAACCAGTCAGTGTTACGTAATGACTCAATTTAGGGGAAATTGGGAAACGGAAATATTAAGAAAATGGAGTGTCTTAACACTAGGTTCTCAGGTTCACTCTGCCTACCACGCGGTATGCGGGATATAGCGGATATATATATATATATATATATATATATATATATATATATATATATATATATATATATATATATATAAAATAAAAAAAGTACTTATATTTATTTAGCTATGTTACAATAATACTATGTGGTAGAGATTAAACGCCTATCTGGATATGATGGCAAGTCTGACAATATACGTTATAACAAGCACAACATCGCACTATACATTGTCTCATCTCTCAATATCATGATGTTACTTGACCGGTTGTCGATAGGAATCAGTGCGTGGCTGGAACTGAGAATTCAATTTGCACGCATCAGGGGACTATCCGACATGATGTTCGCTTGTCACGACCACTTGGTCGCTACAAAACGTCATAATTTGATATCTTAATTAATTTTGTAAATATCTCGCTGTATCTCGCATATATCAGGGTAGGCAGAAGGCACCAGAGATTCTAGTGTTAAGACACTCCGTTCTCTTTTAACATTTCCGTTTCCCACATTTAGTCGAGTTAATTTTATTTATTTAGGCAAGGGAAATGCGGTTTCCAGACACTTTTCTTTATTTGCTATTAAATACATTGTGTAAATCAACGTTAAGTTTCTTGCTACCATACAAAATGAAAATAATTCAAATATAATTGTGACTTCCGTATGGGGATCGAACCTGCCACCATCGTGCTTAAAGTCAGACGCTGTCTCATTGTGCTACGATCCCAAAGGCGATAGAGTTTTGATTTTATATGTCAAAAATACAACGCATTATACTTATCAACTTTTACTATGCGCAATTTACTTAAAGTTTACCTAATCTATTATATTTCTATATTATAGTTCTATATCCGTTGTTCTTTTGATATTTATATGTCAATACAAACTACTCATCATATTGAATAACTTTTACTTAGAAGCCATTTTGTTATTTCTTATAGCTTAGCGAGCCTATTCTAGCTGATTTAGATGTCAGGTATCTATCTGTATAACAAAAAAGTTTAATTTAAATCCATCAAGTAATTTTAGAAATTAGCATGTATCAATAGTCAAAAATTTAATAAAGTATAAATTCATACACTGTTTCTTGATTCTTACTTGATTAATTAATTATTTATTCGTAAACATTTCAATGTATCTATACATACTCATAAATAGAAAAGATCTTTACGACATAGGCGAATACAACTATATTTTACATTTTTATTGTTCAATTTGGTTAGACAATGTACAGTAATGTTCGTCACTTAATAAAGATATATGTGAAGAGCACACATGAAAAGTGAAAAAGGTGATATAACACTAGATTTCCTCTACTTAAACATATTTGGCACAGTCGATTGTAATTTCATACATCCTATATATCAGCTTCATCTTACAAGTCACATGCATTCCGTTAATTACAATGATATTTATTTTATTAGCTCTGGTCACCCTCCGGTCCATTACTAAAGCAAGTAAATTGGCCGTCCCCGCCAAATATCAAATTTCACGTTAATCTGCCTAACACTGATCAATTCAGACCGGCGACAATCGAATTACTGTCGTCTGCCGATTTTTGCCATATTTTCCACCATTGTTCCACTAGTGAAGAGAATTATAGCCAGAGATACGCTTAATTGGTTTGCCGTTGCGGTCGCCTGACATTTTCAGTACATTGCCTTTGTCAACGCTTTAAAATTTTCCACCAGCTCATTTTTGTGAAATAAATAATGATAAAGTATTTAAATAATGACGATGAAAAATTACTTTGTTCTGTTTTTTACATTCATTTTTTCGTTTTATTGTGAAAAATTATTAATATGAGCATTATAAGAGATATATTCACTTATAAAAGACATCAGGCACTATATATAGTTTTTATACTTCGCTATCTATTTTTTAACAATTACACAGATACAAACGATCATACGAGTAATATATACGTATAGTAGATATTTTTTACCTTAATTTTAGAATTAAAAAGAAATACATTTAAAATGAAGATAAAGTACACATTTGCTCCTTTTTCCGGGACGTGTAAAGAAAACTTAGTAATGAGTCAGGTGATTTATTTTCTTAATAAAATACAAGCATTGTTTACGTTCGGTAGCGGAACACAACACTGTGCTTTGTCTAATACAAGATGGAGTAAGGAGGAAAAAAAATTATATTAAAATTAAAAATATTCCCCGATACTACATTTGAACCTTCGATCTTATTCAGCCAGATATAAATCTATGTAGAGTCTCGTGTGTAGTTAATATAAATTAACTACACACGAGACTCTACAAAAAAAAATAAGTAATATAATTTAAAAAAAGATCTTCATTCTTTATCTAGCAAAACAGGGTAGTTAAAGAGCACCTAGTGTCAAGACACTCTTCGTCGCTTTCCGCCCAAATTCGAAACATTGCCTGTTAGGTGGCAAAAATCAATAAATAAAAAATAATAATTATGCCTTTTTATGTAAACATTGTGATGATAAACCTAAACTTACAACTTGACCTACATATGTCTAAATGCAAATCAAATCACATACAATTAATAGTAGTTATAAAAAGTCTCTCATGTAATTGGGAGTTAGAATATAATTCAAATTTTCCCATACAACAGATATGAGCTTGTTAGTACCAGAATTTTGTTTGACACATTGTTCTATGTTCGTCACATTGTCTCGATCAGTATTGTGAATATTGTTAACTGCTATTCAGTACAAATTGCTGATTGTACAATACCTATTCCTCTTTGTTAATGTATTTTCATTAAAGCATTCTGTTATAGGTATTATTTAACCATAGTTTGGTAACATAGAGACAAATATTTGAAAAATGGAACAATTTGACATGGATTAGATCAATATAGCAACTTCATTACTTTATGACTGTATTATTTTAAGTTATTTTTTATTTAAATTTAACTAGTTTTGTATATAATAACGATTTTAACAAAAAAAAGAGCTAGCTTCAGAGAAATGTACAAAAAAAATCAATTATTACAAATAACTCCGAAACTACTCGTCAGATCTTAATTAAATTTTTATGAGACCATATCAGAAGCGCTCATTAAGTAATTATCATATAAAAAAAACTTTAAGCTATAGAAGAATCATTCATTTGGATCACTTAGTAAATAATTACACACATAAAAACATAGTAGAATTGATAGGCTCCAGTTTTTGGAAGTTGATAAATTAGAAACAAACATATTTCAATTGTTGTAAAATTCACCGGCAGTGGAACTCGATGTCCGCAGAAGGTCTCCACTCGACTCATTCATATTGTAAAACATTTGTATTTTCCCGATTGTTTAGATAATGATGTAGAATACAAAATTCCACTATAGTTGAAATCTATGAAAATGGCCGCACACGACCCGGGAGACCTCAACAATTTAAACTAAAATTATCTTAGACAAACAATTGTAAAGTATTAACTTGGAGCGACATATACTCTAAAACTTCTCGAGCACTAAAGTTGGTAGTAAACTAGGCTATCGACTGTGCACTCCTACTAGATACTTATAAAGGCAGCATGAAAACTTAAATAATCAGACAATTAATCAAATTATTTGAAGTTATCAATATTTTGAAAATATCCTTAAATGTATAATATCGCTGCACAAATATAATTTGACTATCAGTAAGTAGTAGTAATATAGATAGTTAATAGGTATATACTACACGTGATGATCATGAATCCAGGAAATGTGTAATTAAAACATGCCGGCCCGTCATTTCAGGGAATTGTGTTTCATACAGACAAAAATTAAAAGAAAAACATGGAATTTATTACAATTTTATCATCGCCCTTTTTATTTTTTTTTTATGTATTTCATGTACAAACAAACTGCTTTTACTGTTCTGTGGTTTTTAAATAAACTTTTTTTTTATTTTTGAAAAAATATTAATAAATTATTTACTTGTTTATTTTTCTAATTTTTTTTTAAACTTCACACTGTATCCCGCACATAGCAGGGTAGCAGTGGCGAGGCATCCATACAACTCGATTCCCATCGGCATTGGCAAAGTACAAGTATGGGACCTAAAAAAAATGGTCGCCAGGAAAATATTAGGCATAAAATTGCAAAAAGCACAAGCTCTGACATCTTATAGACTTAGAAAAAAAGGTCATCGCCAACATTCGATAGTGACATTACTAAATACCTTCACATCCTATACCGGCTTTCCTAAATATATCAGCTTCCCTAAACATTACCGGCTTCCCTAAACTTGCATTATTGGCTTGCCTAACTAAAATTTTCACCCCTCGCCACTGCAGGGTAGGCAGAGGGAACTAGAGAACCTAGTATTAAGACACTCTGTTCTCTTTTAACATTTCCGTCTCCCAATTTCCGCTGAATTGAGGTATTTAAGTGTTATTTCCATCAGAATTAATTTCTCCGGTATATTTACTTTCACTCTTTAGCCGTCTTAATATCATAAAAACATTAAATAATGTTTACAAAAGTTTTCTACACTTTTTTACCCTTGTAAATAAAATATCCATATGATTACGCCCATTAAATATTTCAAAATCGACCCCCAAAGTAATGTTAAAGATTCTGCGTCATACTGATAATAGGGAGCGTGTCACCTGCACGTCATTTGTCACGCTGTTGTTCTTGCATACTTGTTTGCCTTATCATCCATAGACCTGTCGACTTCCCTACGTTTATACGCAAAATTGGTTAACAATTCAGATTATAGGGGCTTCAAGTATTCAATATGAGAGTATACAAACGTTTAGATTTATAACCTTTTGTGTATACTGGAGGGGAAAGTTTGTTTTAAAATTTGAATAATAATAAATTTTATATCAAGGCCCGTCGAGATGCAGTGGCACAAGCGTGCAACTGTAAACACGACAGATAAATTCAAAGCTTGGAGTGGTTAAATGCTCACTCCAAGAAACGAAAAAAATAAATATTTATAATAATTATAAAATTTAGGATTTTCATTTCCTTGCTCTGGTAACAAGGCAAAGCGCGACGTTGGGTTTCGTCACTCAGCACGCAATGTATGAATTCGGCGGAAAGTGGGGAACGGAGTGTCTTAACTGGTTCCCTCTGCCTACCCTGCTATATGCGGGATACAGCGTGAAGCTATGTATGTCTGTATGTTCTAAAAAGTCGTTGAAAAATTATTATGTTAAAAATATTTAGCTCACAAAAAATTGTAATATCTGTCTATATAGTACTACCCTGTAAATAACTTCGTGGTGGCTTAGTTAGTACGTGACTGAGTATACGTATCGGAAGCAGGTTTTACTTCTATATTATTTTTATAATAGTCGTTTTTAGGATTTTTAGCACACTGTGATTTTCACGCTGTATCCCACATATAGCGGGGTAGGCAGAGGGAACCAGAGAACCTAGTGTTAAGACACTCCGTTCTCTTTTAACAATTCTGTTCCCCACTTTCCACCGAATTGAGGCATTGCGTGTTGAGTGGCGGAATTCAACGCCGCGCTATGCCTTGTCACCAAACCCAAGAAATGAAAGTACTAAATTTTACATTTCCTGGAGTGGGAATCGAACCCACAACCTGTCGCGTTTACAATCGCACGTATGTGCCTGATTTTCCTAAGAAGCTAGTAACTCCAAATAATAAAAAATAAAAAAAAATGTGTCGAACATGTATTTATTTAAAATAACATATCTAAAATATAATTTTAGAAATAAATATGTATTGCTCAAGATCACAAATAAAGTGTTAAGGTTGACTTAAACATATATAAATAAAAAGTATAAGATTTATTTTGCGTAAGAACTTCGCGAGTACTAAAGTAATTAAAATGAAATTAAACTTAGTAACAGTTAGTAAGTTGCTATCGAACTTGTCAAACTAAGAAATTGAACGTTTTTAAACAGTCTTTTGAGATTTTGTATAGTAGCTTATATGAACGCTAATAAAATAAAGCTGTTTTTATAAGAATAAAACGGTATTTTTTGTTTTTATAATATAAATAATGGAAATCATAAAAAGAGGCCTATCATGGCGCAGAGGCACAAGCATGCGATTATTAACGCGACAGTTTGTATGTGCGATTCCCACTTTAGGAAATGAATATATTAAATAATATTTAGTATTTTCATTTCCTCAGTCTGGTAACAAGGTAAAGCGCGGCGTTGAGTTCCACCACTCAGCACGCGAAGCCTCAATTTGGCGGAAAGTGCGAAACAGAAATGTTAAAAGAGAACGGAGTGTCTTAACACCAGGTTCTCTGGTTCTCTCTGTCTACCGTGCTATGTGCGGGATACAGCGTGAAGCTAAAAAAAGAGGTAAGTAGAGTAGATTTAGAGTTGGACAGTGTCTGTATCCGCTCTGGTAAAACAAAACGTGGCGTTTATATCCGCCACTTAACACGCAATAGCTTAAATTCCGACGGAAGTGTTTTCTCTCTGGCTCACCTGCTATGGGAGATAAAGGGCGAAGGTGTTTTTTTTCCTTTTTTATAAGTAAAACCTGTAAGTAGAGAAAGGAGTGAGTTCAATTTCTCTTGTCTTATGATATTATAAGATATATTAAAATGGCAAATGCTAGATGTACATGACATTTATTTGCAAAAGCAATTATTTTAAACATCAATGCAGCGCGTCAAATACCTTTTATGTACGTCAGATAACTGACAGTGATTCGATAGTGTGTTGAATGCTTTGCAATATTCTGCGTCAAAACGCCCGCGAATGTTATCCTATTATTGTCAATCTCTTTTTTTATACAGAGTGTATCTCGGAAGGTAAAATTAGTTCAAAAAAATATACAAAACACCACACGCTTTCAGAACGAACTTAAATAACATTGTTTCGTTTAATTTTGATATCAATTTTATTATCATCTATTTGGTAGCAGATGGCACTATATGTGCTCATTTTATTGATCGGCGAATTATATCTAAAATGTATAAATATAATTTCTTGCGTGGAGAACCATTTTCTTAGACACATGAAACTATCGTCTATGTACTTCTAGATTCTAAGCAAGTCATCGTCAAGCAAGCAACCAAAAATTTTTCATGTCTATCTAGTAGTTTTTGTACGATTGGATATCAAAGTTACAGACTGACGAACGACAAGACAAAAAATGTTCCGTGTGTTCCGTGTTTTCATTATCGATTTGCTCCATTGCTTACTCGACTGCTTGCCCGACTGCTTGCTCGACTTCTCGCTCAACTAGTTGCTCAACTGCTTGGCGTACTGCTTGACTTTATTATTTGCACCACCATCCGCTTATAACCGTCGTTACTGACTTTTTTCAATAAGAAATTAAAATTATGAAAGAAAATTCTAAATTCCAAATTTTTATTTGACTTTGTTCCACTGAATAAATGTATTTGAATCTGTTGAAAATTAAAGATTCTTATCTAAGTTATGCTGTAATTGAGTACATTACTCTTAGAGACAGCAATGAAGGCGCTTGATGCAATAAATGCTAGTTGAAGATTAACAACGTAGCTAACCGTTTATCAGGAAAGAGGAAAGAAGCTAGATTTTGTAACTAAGAAAAGGACTTTGCTCCTCTTAAATTTATAAATTAATTGTGTTTATTGAAAAAATACCTAATATATTATTAGTATTGCGAATTCATCGTAGTGCAGTGGGACAGCGTCGAACTATAAACGCGATAGGTTGTGGGTTCGGATCCCGGAGTCCTTGGAAGAATGATTTTTTTCTTTATTTTTTTTAACTTCACGCTTTATCCCGCATATAGCGGGGTAGGCAGAGGGAACTAGAGAACCTAGTGTTAAGACACTCCATTCTCTTTCAACATTTCAGTTCCCCACTCCGGAAGAATGATTATATTTAAATTATTTCTCTACTCTGATAAGACAAAGCGAACGGAGTGTCTTGACACTACGTTCACTGTTATTATCCTCCTATGCGGGAAAGAGCGTGAAGCGGCTACCGTGGTGTAGTAAGACAGCGTCTAGCTGTAAGCATGTGTGGTTGTGAGTATAATCCTATATGGCGAAATAATAGTATTTATAATAGACAACCCGTGGCCTAGCGTCCACCATTCAACACACAATGACACGAATACGTACGTAAAGTGAAAAACGAAGTGTCTTAAATTATATTATTTATTGTACTTAAAATACATGAGAAAAAGTAAATACATTTTTTAGTTTACAAAAGTCGACTTATACCTGAAAGAGATCTCTTTCAGTCAACCTGTGGAAGTGGATGAGTATGTTACAGGCGGGCTTAAAGTACAAAAAAGAAAAAAAAGCAAACAATAAAAAAAAAAATAGACATCCAATAGAATATATGTAAACATAATAAATATATAATACTAAGTTAACTGTGACTACCCAATTAATTATGTGGGAAAAAGTGTCAAGTTACAAAAGGTATGATTATTAGAAGTCGTATAAAAATTCTCGTAAAAAAAATATATTTTTAATTTCATTTTTTGTGTCTCCTGAATTCTGGAGACTGTGCGTTGAGTGGCGTCACGCGCATATTTATAATACCTAAGTAAAGATTCATAATTAGTTTTCCAGAATGCCAGAACTTTTACAATAGGATCCCAGAAAACGTCCGAGAACTTTCCATTTTACTATTTAAAAAAATTGTAAAAAGACGTTTGTGTGTTAAAGGTTATTACCTAATTAGTTATTTTATAAATGATAACACACCTTGGGAATGAAGTGCTCGCTACAGTCTGTTTCAAAGGTATCATTGCCAATAATAAAGAATTGTAAACCATTGTCGAATATAAAAAAAAAAAATTAAAAAAATAGTCTCGCTGAGTTTCTTGCGCCGGTTCTTCTCAGGTCTGAGGCATTAAATTTAGTGAACCGGTGGTAAATTATTTGACGTTCAAAAAATGAAGCTTGTAACTTCTTATTTTGAATAAAATTATTTGACTTTGACTTTGACTTTGACTTTATATTATATCTAATATATTTAAAAAGATTATATTTTCGTGAGCAAGCTTTACACTGCCACCACGGTAAAATCAACGTCTTTGCTTGTAGATAAGGGATACAAAATTTGGAATTACATGTCGCGCCCGCATATCGTTTGTCACCATTGCCGCTAGCATCCGCACTTATCTCGGGAACAAAATTACAGCATTGTACCGTGCTATCTATTTTTTGACATATGACTTTGTTCCTTCTTGTAAGTTGTACATATTATTTTTATGACTTAGTCGACTTGAAAATGATGTGCATTTATACTAGGAATATGTTCAATATTTAAAATATTGTAATACTTAAGGAGGATTTGGAAAAACTTGGCTCTTCTTTAACCGACTTCAAAAAAGGAGAACGTTACTTTGACTTTATTTTATGTTACATTTGATTCTTTTTTATATGATAGCTAGTACTTTTGATGTGATCCCATTTAAATTTACTTAAGCTTTGATTTAAATTAAAATTCACTAAAAACTACTTTTAATTAAGTAATTTTTAGTGTCCTTTTTTGTTAAAATAATTTCTGAAATGAAAACTGAAAATCTGTTCTTTATTTTACAATATACTGAATTTATTATTTAAGTACATAAATTAAATTAAGTTAATAAGAGTGCTACGCGCGGCGTTTAGTTATGACACACAGCACGAAATGCCTCAATTCGGCGGAAAGTTGAGAAAGAAAATTTTAAGGAGAGCGAAGTGTCTTGAAACTAGGCTATCTGGTTCCCTCTTCTTAACCTACTATTTACGGGATACAGCGTGAAACTAAAAAAAAAACAAAAAATATGATTAATTCGAAAAATCTTTGGTAAAAAAATGAAGAAATAGAAAAACAATAATTTAAAAGGACTTTTCAAAATTATCATTACTAAGAAATCACATCAAACAATTTATATTTATTAGTTTAGTTCAGTTCAGTTCATAGAAATTGTCATTTCAACAACACGTCTCTAATATTTTGTAGAACAGCGATATTGCAACACACTCCTGTTTCCAGACTGCTTTCATAGTGGAGTCGATTTATTTTGTTACAGTTGTCTGCAATTTTCTCTTAGCAACGATAAGCTAGCGTTTCACTAAATTAAATGAATAAAGCAACAACATGTTACAGTATGTTAAACATGGGATTAATGTTACTTAGTATATGAAAATTTATCATTTGGTAAATTCTTAGTGTATTGATCGAAATTAGTGAAATTAAATAAAAAATATATAATAATATTACAAATTCCATTAATAATTTAACAAATTTTGGTAGAGAAAGTAATTTCTAATAAATAAAGTTAAAATATAAAAATATATTATACATTTGGGCCGTCGTGGTATAGTGGGACAACGTCGGCAAAAAAAGCCGCCCGATAACTGTCGCTAACCTGCTCATAAATTTAAAAAAAAAGAGAAAAAAAAAAAACGGAGTCAGTCGGTGAAGATCTCACCATAGTCTTAAGATACAATTAGGTAGTCTATTTAAGTATGCACACGTAAAAAAAAAACAAGAAAAAAAAGGCAAGTGCGAGCCCGTGGATGTAATTTAACTCATAAAAAAAGCCATTTAGTTTATTCTATTATTAGCTTGGCATTATTTCTACAGTTAACTGATACAATCATAATTTTATTTTACTAACAAGGTACGGTTTATTGAATAACGTGGGGGTCGAGGTTCCAAGGAAAAGATCTTTGCGGCTTTCTTTGGTTCATTTGACTATACTTTTTATATACAAAACAATAAGATTAACTAGCTTTTCTATGTGCGGATATTTATGTTTCACCGACACCCAAAAATGGAGGAAGAGGAAGAAAATATCAAAAAGAAAACCAGCTTCAAAGAATGCTCTAATAAGTGCACTTATTATGAATAACTCAAAAATTACTCGTCAGATCTTAACTAATTTTAAATAGGACCATACTAGAAACTAGCTAGAAACATCAAAATTGATTTTTTTGGCGTCAAACTGTATCCTGCATATAACAGCGTAGACAGCGGGAACCAGAGAACCTAGTGTTAAGACACTCCGTTCTCATTCAACATTTCCGTTCCCCACTTTCCGCCGAATTGAGGCATTGCGTGCCGAGTGGCGGAACTCAACGCCAAGCTTTGCCTTAATACAGACCCAGGAAATTAAAATACTAAATATGATTTAAAATTTTCATTTCCTGGAGTGAGAATCGAACACACAACCTGTCGCGTTCACCCTGTAAAAAGTTATTCGGTAAGTTACAAAGAAAATACAGTAGAAATGATAATAACGTCCTTTTTGAAGTCAGTTAAAAATACGTTGTATTTGTGGTAGAGTTTGTGCTCTTTAAAATTAATAGCCAATGTCCAAAACATAAAACCGTCTCTACATAGAGTATAGAAGCTTTGAGTTTCGTAAGAGCTGTTCAAATATTCATGAAAGAGGGTGTCTCTTCTCGTATAAGGGACATCGTAGGACTCGACAACTAATGCATCCAATTTTTCTACTAACGTAAATACATATCAATGGTTTTTTATATTGAAATGTAATTCAATTTGATACATTTTGTATTTGAAATTGGCTTTAGAATGACATGAATGATAAAAAAGGTTTTAGTGGAAACAGGCGCTGCATATTGCTAGCTAAATTAAATTTTGCGAAATAAAACTAAATTTCAATTACAATAACCTCTATAACTCTATAAAAGTGGGGAACGGAAATGTTAAATACAACGGAGTGTCTTATCACCACGTTCCCAGATTCCCTCTGCCTATCCTGCTATATAAAAATCAATGGCAACAACATTACCTCTCAAAAGATTATTAAAAATGAATTTAACTTTATTACAACTGCATACAGAACCCTTAAATCTTATCGTATTTCTTAACTCCAACTTTAAGACCAACCGCTTTAAGCAAGCGGGGAAATATACATAAATATCACCGATTTATTGACTTACCATCTCTCTAAGGATGATATGGACTCTAAATAACTTGTGACAAATTGCTAGTTGAGAGGCAGGTGTTGGATTACAATATTGAAATTCCCCTGGTTATTGGATATAAGGAATACTGATCACTTCGATGTTTTATCGGAAACATGGATACGTATAGCTATATATTATATGTAAATCATGTATACGCTTTAATTTTTTTTCTTACATGTTACTAGTACAAGAGAAGACAGAGAATCTGTTGGTGAGACACTACGTTCTCCATTTTTTGGCGATTTAGATAACGTAAATTACAATATTGCTTAATTATTATAACTTAATGCCATACTGAGTCTAACTACTATTTTTCCTGCGTAACTATGACGTTGTGTGTTGAGGAGCGGAAGTCAACGCCGCACTACCTCTAGAAAATTTTTTTTCTACTATCAGAGCCACGACCGTGGGCAGTTACAGTTCACATTCACCACGTACTTACCAATTGCACAACAAGGGCATGAAAAATATTCCTAAAATAGATATAAACGTAAAAATAAAAATATTAAATATACATATTTTAGTTTAATTTAATTATCATGCAATTAAATATGATGAATATAAAAAAATATATGTATTCGTTTTAACTACATCGTATAAAACTATTAAAATTTGCCAATAACATAATTATAGAATAGATTGGTCACGTCAACAAAATGAAATTAAGCTGTAACGATTGTCAAAGCGGACTATAATTCAAGTGAAAATCGTTGCAATTACAGGGCGTGCTATACAAGCTAAGTCCTGGTTTACCGCGGATTTGGGGCACATCTGTGACACACACATGGCTTATTAAAATACGACTTACCTGACGTTATGTTTATTTCGGAGGTATTTATTTATACTTTCATAATTTCTGGTGTTCTCTACTTATTAATAATTATAACTTATTAATAATTAATTAGTGATTTTATAAATGATAACACACCTTGGGTAGGAAATGCTCGCTCCAGTCTGTTTCAAAGGTATCATGGCCATTAATAAAGAATTGTAAACCATTGTCGAATATAAAAAAAAATAAATTAAAAAAAAAGTCCCGCTGAGTTTCTTGCGTCGGTTTTTCTCAGGTCTGAGGCATAAAATTTAGTGAACCGGTGGTAAATTATTTGACGTTCAAAAAATGAAGCATGTTATTATATTAACTTCTTATTTTGAATAAAATTATTTGACTTTGACTATTGAATCTGTGCTTCTTCTTCATATTACTTTCATCTTAGCCATAGCCATAACTTCATACCTTTCCGTCCGCATAATATTCGTAAAAATGTATCGAAAGATATTCCATTACGTAGAAATCCCTTATGATTCGTTAATTGTCTGTTAAGTTATCTATAATTAGCGAAATTATAATCATTTTTTTATAATACAGCACATAATATATCACAGCTGCATTTTATATAGTACTTAATATCATATTTGCTTATTAATAATTGTTTGGCAATATAAGGACAGAGTAACATAAAAAAACGTATATATATATTTTTTTTCTTAACTTCACGCTGTATCCCGCATATATCAGGCTAGGCAGAGGGAACCTGAGAACCTAGTGTTAAGACACTCCGTTCTCTTACAACAATTCCGTTCCCCACTTTCCGCCAAATTGGGGCTTTGCCTTGTTACCAAACCCAGGAAATGATAGTACTAACATTTCCTGGAGTGGAAATCGAACCCACAACCTGTCGCGCTTACAGTCGCACGCTTGTGCCTCTGCGCCATTTATTACGGAACATGTAATAAAATATAAAAGCAAATCCAGGGTGAACTGTTAGTACATATTGAATAAAGGATTATCGAGGATTTAGTAGTGTCATCTGGCGGGCACTATTGCACCGTTGAAAACTGATACATACTATTCATCGCACAAATAAGACTGTGCAAGCTTTAAAATCGTTAAGTTTACTAATCCCCAGACTGTTTCAGGTTTCTAATCAATTCTATAATTAAAAGTCCTACAGTGTTAGTAGAGCTATATAGAATAGCAAGATATTTTTCCACCAGTACCGCATATTCATTTGCAAGTTGCATATTCAGCTTTATCTTCATAAATGATGCAGCCGCTACTTGATGAAGTACATTCATAAAACTTTCTTTGTGTGTAAAGTGGAACGCTTTAAACGACTGACGTTAAGGACAATTGTCTATATGCAACGTTCATAGTTTTAGATGAAAATAGGCTATCGTGGTACAAATGCATGTAAGAGAATAGAGGAGTTCCATTAGGAGAAGAGTTTCACATAGTACGCGGTCAAAGACTGTAAATTGTTGATAAATAGATAGATATGCAGAAAATGTCAGAAAGTTTCCATTCATGGGTTAGAAATGAACTTAAATGAATTTTTGTATAGCTTATAACTATTAACTAGTTTACCACGATCTTTATTATACTCTCTCTCCATATTCGTGGTAAGGAGTTAAGCTTTAAAGAAGAGAAGAGAAAAATTAACGTTTGCATTTTTTTTGAATGCATTTCAATTGCTGTCCATTCTAAATATTTCCAAATCTTTTTTGTAGCCCTACACTTTTTCGAGGTAGTTAAAGAGTACTTACTGTCAAGACACTCCGTCCTCCACTTCCAGCCCTATATCGAGAAATTATGTTGTGAGTGGAGGAACTCAATGCCGTGGCGTGTCTTACCGGAGCAAAAAAATATAAATAAATATAATCATTTCCCTAGTGGGAATCAAACCCACATTCAATCGTCTTTACATTCAGATATTGGCCCACTGTACCACGATTTCTTTTTATTATTTTATTTTATGAAAAAGTAAGGAAATGTTCAAACCATAAAAAACTATTTTTACTGTCTAAAAGTATAAGTGCTAAATAGAAATATGGTGAAATGTGAATATACAATTCTTTCAATATTTCGTGAATCTGTCGGTGTCATGACAATTTTCACCCACAGATGTAACATCAAATAAAGTTGTTTTATTTACTTATCGGAATGTACAGGGTCGTGCGAGGGTGCATTAATGACCTATCGTCCTTCTCTTCCAACAAACACTTGCTTTTGTAAAGAGATTTTATATACGAAATATTAGAATAACTGCCTTGTTAAACTTAACTGTACGAGTATATTTAATTTTTCATGAAATTTCACTATTGACTATTGTATGCAGAAAAGTAACACAGTCACAACTATTTTTGTATTTGTTATAAAATTTGTATTTTGTATATATACTGTCATTTATGATAGTTTTAAAGTTTTAATCACACACTTAGGAAACGAAACTTATTTTTAGAAAATGTATAAAAAATTGACCATAACGGGACTCGAACCCGCGGCTCTTGGAACCCATCCAAGCGCTCTGACTACTAAGCCATGTGTTCTATACCCGGCTACGTCAAAATTGCGCTCGCTCGCTCGCTTGCTACAACTTATTTATGTTAGCATCTCTATAGAGAGATTTCCAAGAGGTGCGGGTTCGAGTCCCGCTGCGTTCAACACTTATAAATTTCTTTAAAACGTTTTCTAAAAATATATTGTCATATCAATATTAATGTAAAAAATCTAGCCAATGCTCTGTTTAGGCAAAGCGCGACATTGAGTTTCGTCACTCAACACGCAATGTCAGGAATTTGGACAGGAAGAGGAGAACGGAGTGTCTTAACACTACGCGGAATAAAACATGAACATAAAAAAAATAATCACAAGATTTTTTGTCGCATGAATGTCATGCGTTACAGAAACCCATCATAAACGGTAGGGCCTCTATAGTATTTCATAATATGTATAAACAGAATGAAACTTGTCTTTATTAATCCTTCCCTCTTTGACCCTTGCAATATCCAGGGATTACAAAGGCCGTCTTTAAGCGTAACAATATTAATTACGCGATGCGCAATCCTGCATTCTAAGGATAACCTTATGACGATAACATCTTTGTACCGTTTCCGATACGATATATCGAATACGATATATCGTTATTGGCAAATATAATCAAGACCATAATCAATAGATTATGGTCATGATTATATTTGCCAAAATAAATACATTAAAATCACGATTTTCTTATAGAAAAAAATCTCAATTATCTTCTATATACTTTATCTTTATAATACCCAATTTTTACTAAAATTGGTTCAGCGTTTTTAGTTTTCAGAGATCAAAAGACAACAGAAAATATAGATAAATTTATTATTACATTTAAAACATGATCTACAGTAACAGTACATTTTTTTATCTATATAGCTTCAACTTCTATGTTAAGATACTCGTATTGACTTTTAACAATTTTAAAGCTATATCTTTACTAGATATGATTAAAAGTATATAGTACTTAATTTCAAGATATATCTGCTTTACTATTACGATGGTCTAAAGCTTCGTAAAATGGCTGCGGGTATCGTTATAACCGCAGTGTGCCTTGGGACAACGTCCCAAGCTATGCGACTGGCATTGAGATACAGTATACCTGCTACTAATATATAGCTTTACTTGGATACCTGAGAAAACTCTAAGAATAAGCCATAGACCAACAATATAGCAAGCATATTGAATGTATATTACTTAATAATACATTCAATTGACTTACATATAAATAAATGATTAATTCGGTGGAGAAATACCTTCCTTAAGATATTTATTTTAACTAGTGTCCTCATAAATGCGTTAATAACCCATTGCGTAGTGACGTATATGCTACTTTATATAAACATGGATATCAAATCATAGTAGTGTGTGTAAGATTTATTTTATTGATTTAATAAATTTTTATGCATTATTTTTAGAAAATATAATCATTTGTGGGCACTTTTTCGCTATATAAATTATAAGTGTGCTGAGTTTCATACTCGTCCGTCTGCGTAATTTTCGTAAGGGATCCAAAGTTTATCCTTCACGTATTTATATATAGATTTATAAAAAAAACAGGCAAAAGATTTCATTTCCTTGCTTGGGTAACAAGGGAAAGCGCGGCGTTGAGTTGCGCCACTCAGCACGCAATACCTCAATTCGGCGGAAAGTGGGGAACAGAAATGTTAAAAGAGATCGGAGTCACTTCACACTAGGTTCGTAGGTTCTTTTTGCGTACCCTGCTATGTGCGTGATACAGTTTGAAGGTAAAAAAATAATCAACATTAAACTTACTACTAACAACTATTGCACGTGGAATTGTATAATTTTAAAATTACAACAAGTCATTTCTCTTAACATGTCATAAGTGACAGAAAAAGCTTCTGAAAATTCTAAAAAAAATTGTATTTTCAACTAGCAGAAACCAGGGAGGGTGGCTAGTATATCCTATTTACTTCACTGAGTGTTTCGTGCTACGTGCCCGAAGGTTTTTACATATTTGCCGGTGGTTTCAGAAGCCCATTAGATGTAGGACCAAATTTATAATGCAAATACGATTACAAGCCCGCCTCGAGTTGTGAGAGCTAATGCACTCTACCCCCACTATGAATTGCAAACTGCAAGAATTTGTTGCAATAAATACATAAAATACACCGTGTTGTTTACGTATACATAGAAGAATAAATTAAAGTAAATAT
>JAKGSA010000136.1:2006220-2061288 GCA_033558755.1 Philaethria dido
TATATATATATAAGTTTATTGTTTTACTTTATTATACATAAATGATGTTTAACAAAAATACTATAAATGAAAACATTTATATTTAATATGAAATTAAGCTCAAACAAATTGTTTGCCTATATCTTAACTTGTAACTCGTAATACAGCGAGAACGTCGGCATTGCATTTTGTTTTCACTATTGTTCACAGAGGGCAGTCGCGTGGCGTGGTGATTTATTGGCTAGCCCGCTCCACAGTTTTGTATGCCAAGCAAACATTGTGGATTTTCATTTAATTATTTCAACCCCCCGTAATAATGAAATCATAACATTCTTACCCGTAACGCGTGCTTTTTATTTATGTACCATTATGGTTACTTTGCTTTGTTTTAAATTGTATTTGAACAACAGTGTAGGTAGTATGGAAATTAGCATTCACTGTTTAGATAGGCGAGTGGAAGGGTTGATTTTTTTGCGATTAATTTTAAATTTTAGTCAGTTTTACAGTCATAATTATTTTATACTAGCTTTACGCCCGCGGCTTCGCCCGCGTGAAATTCGGTTAAATCGCGCGATATGATAAGGAGTATCCTATAGTCTTTCCCAAGGTCTAGACTATTTGTCAAAATTGGTTAAGTGGTTTATGTGGTGAAGTTGTAAACAGTTATACAATCTTACATGATTTTATGTTTGACAATAAGGAATTTCCATACAAACTTTCATCCCCCATTTCAACCCCTTCTATCATTTTTTCGCGATAAAATTATCCTATGTCCTTTTTCAAGTTTAGTTCTATCTTTATACCGAATTTCATCAAAATTGGTTCAGTGGTTTAGGCATGAAAGCGTAACAGACAGACAGACAGACAAAGTTACTTTCGCATTTATAATATTAGTAAGGATTAGATTATTTTTAGCTGACTCCAGTAAAAGAGGGTTTTTTTAGTACTGGTAGTCTTTACTGGGTAAAGTAGTTTGATGATTCATTTTTTATATGACAGCTACTGCTTCTAATGAAATTTAGTTGAGATCTAGTAGTTTTAGAGTTCTTCGTAATAATTTTCGGTCGTTTTTTTCTTGATGAAATCTTATATACTGTAAGTGAATTTAAACGGTTGTATTCAAAATTGCTTCAGATATTAGACATCCATTTATTAGTCGAGAAATCCTTTACGGTGATAAAGTATGGCTGATAAGAAAGTACGAGTATATCTTCTTTTTTCGAATTCTAAGGTATTTTCAAGCAGTTAAATTTATTTTGTTGCTATGACCTACACTATTTCTTTGATAGCGCCTAGTTAGAAAATTTTGTAAGGGGTAGTTTGATCGCTCTGCGATGTTAAACGCTTTTATTTGAAATTATTTCTTTAAGAATTATTAATATTACAATATTATATCAATATAAAGAAGTTATGATTAAATGTTAAAAATTAAGCAGAAAACAATATTATAAGTTAACACATTTTTAAATTATACTGCGTAATATATCATGAAGACAAAATATATTCGGATATCAACATATATTAATTGAACTCAAAAAAATGTACTTTATACAAAATCTGCCCAATTCTTATTTATAAAAATCACATAAATTAAAGACCTCATCATATTTATATACCCATAATATTGAATTATATTTACATATACTCCGTTTTTAACTTCGTGAACTATCAGCCTTAGCTCGAAGCCAGGATCTTTTATCTTTCAACGCGTAAATTCTTGGATTCTATGGGATCGCAATAAATAGCTGAAATCCTGAACTTCGACCACTGACAGAGACAAGCTCGATAGGACTAAGTCTTGGCTTTCGCCTATCCTTTACATACTATTCAGTTAGATAAAAACTTATTTAGATATTTTAGGTAAAATTATGTTTGTTCTTTTTTGTTACGCTTGGTTGTGGGTTCAATTTTCACTTAGGGGATTGAATATGTTTAAATTATTTTAATTTTTCCGCTCTGGTTATGTTCTATTATATAGCGCGGTGTTATGTTCCGCCACGTAACACACAATGTCTTAAATTAAATAGTAAGAAGCAAACGAAGTGTGGTGATATTGGATTCTCTTTGTCTACCCTGTTTTGTGTTATAAATCGTGAAAATATTTTTATGCAAAGATTTTTTTAATAAAAATGTTATGGTGTACATATTTATATAAGAGATATAACTTTGTATTTCTTTCTAACATATAAACAAAAACGATCTCATTGTTATCTATTATTTAAAAATTTTGTAATCTTTTTATATTATTTTTTTATTTTCTTTTTCAATCAAAATAAATTTTAGTGAGGAAGTAATACCAATCTTTACTATAAATAAAAATGTACTATAAACAATCATATAATGTAAACAAATTAACAATTATATGATTATTATTGTTATTCTAGTAAAATAAAGTTCCATTGAATTCCGCCACTCAACGTCTTAAATATGAGCCAAAACTGAGGAATGAATTGTCTTGACTCTAGTTTCTCTCTGCCAACTCTTGTATGTGGAAAGAAGTGTAAAATTACATAGTAAATTATTCTGTACGTATACATTGATATCACGAATAAATTCAAAATTGTTAATTGGTTAATTGTATTCTCCAATATATTAATTATATGTCAATACATCTGAACATAAAATAGGCTTCAATCAAATTCAGGCTCATTGCTAAAATTATTTAATTACAATTACGCTAGCCAACCGCGTGCAAATAAATTTTGTTTGTACGGTTTCACTATTTTACCCACAATACATATAATTCACTTTTCTATGATTATTCAATAATAATAGATGCATATTTAATTAATATAAAATGGTACAATAATAGATATTTTATTAAATTTCATGATTTTTTTTTTACTGGACGCTTCTATATCTAATAGTTCAAAAATCATTTCAATGAAATCAAATACATATTTACATGTGTAAATATGTGACCTGTCGTGGCGCAGAGGCACAAGCGTGTAAAATTCCGGTTGTGGGTTCGATTCCCACTCTAGGAAATGATAATAATAAATAATATTTAGTATTTTCAATTCCTCGTTCTGGTAACAAGGCAAAATGCGGCGTTGAGTTCCGCCACTCAGCGCACAATATCTTTATTCGGTGGAAAGTGGGAAGCGGAATTATTAAAAGAGAACGGAGTGTCTTAACACTGGGTTCTCTGGTTCACTCTAGCAATCCTGCTATGTGCGGGATACAGCGTAAACTTTAAAAAAAATACAAACAAGTTTATCTGAAAAACGGAACAGCGCACTAAAACCAATCCTTGCAATATTCAATGTTGCAATTAATAATTGTATGAGAAACATATACATACGTATACAAGCTTAAGTTAAGCGTTCATTACTTTTATGTTACTTTAATTCAATAATTATAATCCAACTGATCGTTTAACTAGTTATTAAATTTTCATCTTTCATATTTTAATCAGTATTAAATAATTTACTTGTATTAAGTTCCTGCCTGATATAATTTTTAATTCCAATTATAAGCCACACATTACTATTATGGTTAAGTCATCGATTCTTATTCATATATTTATTTATTTTTTAGCTTCACGCTATATCCCGCATATAGCAGGGTAGGCAGAACTTGAGAATCTAGTGTTAAGACACTCCGTTCCCCACTTTCCGCCGAATTGAGGTATTGCGTGCTGAGTGCTTGCCTTGTTACCAAACCCATGAAATGAGTGGGAATCGAACCCACGACCTGTTGCGTTTACAGTCGCACGCTTGTGCCTCTGCGCCACGACAGGCGCTATATTTATATTGCGTTTAATAATACCACAAACCTGAAACTGCTTCAGAGTAAGCAATTTCAGAAATACCTGTACACTGAAACTGTAAATAAAACTCAAATAAAAAACTAAATTTAAAGAGCAGACAGTGTGACCCAATCTTGTATCTATTAAGAAAATACGAAACGAAATATATTCTTTGTTAGGTAGTAGCCGACATCGTTTTACCCGTGTCAAGGCGTCACTAGGGCTAAATAGTTTGTTGAAATGTTCAATAAGAGAGTAGGGACTCTGAGGAATTCATTAATTGTTTGTAACTCGTACTGTTTTCTTTACTTTTTTCATTGACTAAAGTAAATAAAATAGATATTATTACATGGAATAAAATCTTATTGTTTCTACTATTTATGTAATAAATCTGTGTAGTAAGTAAGCCCGTTGTTACGTAAAATACGGGTTGCCATAGTAACCAATAATTTACTTTATAAAAAAGTACTACTACATACTATGAGTCAAATACATGGTAGTGTATTGGTAGAGTATTTTATTTACTAATTTACTGTATTTATAATGATTTTTTGTTAATAGATATTGGCTTTCTGCGTTTTTTCTCCATATTAACTTAAGCTATATCAATTTTCATACACCTTCCACATATACAAATGTTTTTTTCATGTTTTAATATAGTATTAGGAGTTATGAAGTTTTCATTTTTAATTGGCAAATATAAATATTATCTTTACTTCTCTCTCTCTCTCTCTCTCTCATATAGTAGTATACAGAGAAAATTAGGTCATAAGTTTCCGCATGTTGTATAGCCACTGAAATGTTACACTATTTCTAAAATCAAAACACTATAAACAACTTGTATAAAAATATTATTTTGTTGGTAAAGGATAGCGCTAATTTTTTAGCGTTAGAACTCCAACTGCGTTACGGCAGAGAAAATTATCATAAAAAAATAACTTTCTTTTATTCCCTACAAATTTCGATTTTATTCGAATCAAAAATACTAGTAACTACTGTATTCTTGTAAAAAGTCAATAAGTCAATCAGTCAGGCTAGGAAAATTCAATCAGTGAGGTAATTGCTCTGTCTTCAACCTGCGCTTTTTCTACCTAGTTTACAACTTGTTCGTTCTACTTTTACCAGATTTCACAAATCCTATTACACAATTATCTTATTAGGTGACCTACTTAAAAGTGTCTTTTGATTTTTAACTGACTTCAAAAAAAGGGAAGAGGTCAAATGGGTGAACCGATTTTGATGATCTCTTTTTTTATATGACCATTTAAATATTGTTAAGGTCTGACAAGTAGTTAATGAGATATTCCTAACAATGTCACTTTTAGTGCATTTTATATAAAGTCGATTTTGAAATAGAAAATGTTGAATTTTATCTTTTCAATACTCAGTTTCAAGTTGAATAAAATTTTGAGTTTCAAGTTATCTAATTACTTAAATAAAGTTTTGGACTATCATTAGAACTTAGCATTCATTTTTTGGCAACGAATACAATCACTTGTAATTCTTAATATTGGAGACCACTCCTATTTTCACACAAATGTTTTTATAATATAAAATATACATATATCCACATATTTTTCAACTAATAATGTCGCCACTCTTAAGATTTTTCTCAACAACAAAAAAATTCTCTAAGCTTCAAGCATCCATTGACAGAACATGCCCAATCTTTCCAATTAGACAGCTGCACTATGACGTGACACAGTAGCCGCCTACTCCTCAAACAAAAACATATCATGTTAAACACCAACTGACAGGTGACACATTTCTACATTTTTCAACTTGTCCTTTCAAAAATATACTCTTGACTCCGATATTTATTCTCTTCCAAAGCTTGGATCATACAAATCTGAATTTTATGCAACCTTCTTAGAAGTAAGTATTGAATGTGCTCGCCAATGTTATTTATACTTAACAAAACACAATCGAATTTAATGAGAACAGACAGTCAACGTGTGATTTTAGAACGAACTAATGTAGCTGCTTTTAGTTAATCATCTAATTAGCGCATATTTCAATTACTTGTTTGGATTTAACGTAAATTTTTAATAATATGTAAATTGTAAGGACAAAAAATAATAATTTGCGACTTTTTTTGGTATATATATATTTAGTATATGTAGGTTAAACCTACTTAACAATATATTTTTTTAATTTAACAATTATATCTATTTTTAAATAGTAACGCCTTTTGTGACGCAGAAGCACAAGCGTGCGACTGTAAACGCGACAGGTTGTGAGTTCGATTCCCACTCCAGGAAAGTGGAATTTTTCATTTCCTGGGTTTGGTAACAAGGCAAAGCGCGGTGTTGAGTTCCGCCACTCAGCACGCAATGCCTCAATTTGGCGGAAAGTGGGGAACGGAGTGTCTTAACACTAGGTTCCCTTTACCTACTCTTCTATATGCGGGATACAGTGAGAAGCTATGTAAGTATGTTTAAATAGTAATAATAGTTTTTTTTTTTAAATAAATAACGAAAATGTTGAAACTTTTGAAACTCTGAAAAATATTTCAGTTTCCTTATTGGTTCGGATTTTGTATTTTCCTTTTGTATAAACGTACCGGAATGGCAATGTTCTAAAAAACATACGTATGTAAGTATATTCAATCAAAACACGGCACTCTAGATTTACGGCCAATAACGAATAAAAAAGGGTACTCAATGGCGTGTAAATAATTAACTCATTTCCTGCGAGTGTACTTAAATTCCCTAGATGGTTACGTACTGCGTCTGCGTCTGCAAAATAATTGAGCCATTCATAAGGCTTGTGATATCAGGCTAGGGCCTCATCGCGGCACAATGACTAATAAGAAGTTAATCCGCAAATAAAAGTGGAATTGAAACAGAATTGGAACGCCTTTGCGCCGTGTGGGTAGGCTAATGTCGATTTGTCTTTGTCCGCGTCACTGAACTCGTCAGAAATAGATTAAGCGCTCTCTCCATCTAATGGTGTCTCATTTGTATGGCTTTAAGAGAAAAATTGCTCTTAAACTCACAGATAGAATCCTGTCGATGAGTTTTGTTTGACTCAATTTGGCCGTACCTCGTGACGTTTCGCCTAACATTCACAATTTACGTACAGTTTCAAGTGGCGCTCACAGTAAATTGTTTAAAGTTGTTGTGCTTCTGTTTGCTATTCACCTGAAAAACTGTGCTCTGCTCTCGACATATTATTTATTTTTTCGTTTCTTTTACCTTCGATGGTTAATGCGAAGTAAATTCATTTTGTATTGTTTTCAAACTTTTATTCCTTCTTGTTAATCGAGTTTTCTCCGCAGACGTTCAGTTTAGTTAGCTTTATTTAGCACAACTTTAAAACTTGTTGTGTACATGTTGTATTGTAAACAAGTTCTATTGTAGATAAATAAAAGTGGTGTTAAAGATTTTCATTAAATTATCTATTTAAAATTAACTGTAAAACTCTCACATTTATTATTTATACGAATAAAGCAATGAAAATTACGTATTCACTGAGCGCAAAATTTTAATTTAAAGAAAGGAATTAAAAATCTGCGCTGGGATGAAGCTGTAAGAATCTTTCTCACACCAGATGAGCACAAGCCAGACGAAAGTGTAAAATTTAGGTACAGAAAATTTTGTTGAGACTAAGTTGATTCTATTATTGTCAGATTTTCCAGTACTGTGGAAACTTTATGTGATATTTCGTCTTCATTTTTTACTTAACGCCCCTTTCATAAGCGGAGCTTAAGTTACAGAATTTTTGAATGAAGTAAAGTATAGCACAAAATTTTAAATTCTTTTAGATAGAGTTACTACGGACTTTGAATGTTAAAATTAATATTAAGGTATTAAATAAAAATATATGTTTATCTATGTTATCTATTTATACATAAACACTTTATAGAAAAAGATATATGTATATATATGGAATAATACATGTATAAAAACTTGAAATTTTTGTCAATATTTAGTTAGTATGTACAGAATATATGTATACTAAAATTGATTATTCTACAATCTAAATTAATCGTCAATGCCCTATTTATAGTAAAATTCTCATCAAACAAATTAAAATGCGTCTCACTGTATACCATGAAAATAAAACCATGTTACTTACGAGTAACTATGCGGTTTACAGTGTACAGCCGCCATAACGCTATGCCATTTCCAGGACACCTTTTTACTTGGGTATTAAACGTTTACTAACCTCAAAGGAATGGCCGACATTTTAGTTAGAATGTTGCAGGCCATATTCAATAGTGTTGTACTACGATAGCTAAACCGGTGGTTAGCTCAAGCTTTGTAAAGTAAAAACAAAGGAACAAGACGTTCTTAGAGTACTCTTGGTGAATATTTCCAGGTAAATTTGTTATGGTATTAGATATTTTGTTAAGTTATATATGTTAATTTTATATTACCTAATTTAGTTTTAATTTTAATTAAAAATATTAATCTGAATAGTTTTACTTAAAAATACATATTATGCTGTTTGCTCTTACAGACTATTGTAGCATGCGTGCTGTATTGAATGAAATTAATTTTTTTTAACCTCACGCCGCACATTAGGTAGAGAGAATCTAGCGTCACGAAATTCCGTTCTATGTTTTCCGCCCAAAATAGAGATATTGCGTGTTGAGTGGCGGAATTCAACGGCGTATTTAATCTTCCGAAAAAAATTAATATCATTGTCTTGGGTGGGAATAGAACCCACTACTGTGACACTGACAGGCAGAAAAATTTAATCAATATATTTTTGTATATATCTGCTTAACCCTTTCGTTACCAGGGCCTCAGGAGACAAATCGCCACCTTGTGGTGGCAATTTGTCCAGACGTTTTATTATTTTAATATTATATCAATTGTCTTTAATTTTTGTGGGATGTATTTATAATATAACATTCTAACTAAGTGAAATTAGCAATTTTACCAGACCACTAACATCCTTTATCTATTTTATTGTTTTATAACATAGCCCATCTATGTACGGTACAATCTGAGACAAACTTTTGTCATAAACTGGTAATGAACGCCCGTCAAATATTTGTGACGCCGGACTCTGGTGAGAAAATCGGGTCGTCACATATATGTGACGCTGGTAGCGAAAAGGTCAAGAGGTAGAATCCAGTAACGGTTTTTTTTACATAAGTTTTGTATAGTGATAAAGTTATATACAAAAATGTCTAATTAAAACAGACATAATCATTCGTTATCTATAAAAAAATACCTAAATTTAGGGTATAAACAGCAGACATTAAACTTACTTTTAATTAGCCATCAATTTTTTTTTTTTTTATTTATTTATAACAAAATTTTCATTAGGTACATATATGAACATCATTAAAATAATTCACTAATCTATTAACATAGAAAATCATCCAAATATATATAATAATAACAAAGGAAAACACTAAAACACATTTTCGGATGCAAGTTTTAGTAGAACTTGTTCCTAACAGCACGGTGAACTTTATCTGGGAGAATAATACTTTGCTCTTTGTAAAGTGCTAGGCGTTTGCACCTGAAAATAGCTCGTAGACGCTCCAACACTATTTATAACGGGAACTTAAACATAAATAAATAACAAAAGAGGATTTCGTTAATTAAAAGTTTTTGTATAACGTACATTTTCACTATTTATATAAAGTATAGGAATTTTGGAGTTCAGCAGAAATATACTTTTTTTAGAGATTCTTATTTTAACATTCTAAAAATATTGAAAGTAATCCACAGAGAGATATTAATTTTCGGAATGATAATTTATATGATATTTTTACTAATTGGTAACCAACGACTTAACACGCAACGCCTCGAATTCGGGCACAAAGCGAGAAACGGAGTGTATTGGCACTAGGATCTCTTTGCTTTCTTTGCTATGCAAGAAGCGTTAAGATATGCACATATTTTTTTTTTTAATTGAAGTAAAGAAGTCAAAAAAAGCAAATTAAATTAAAGTAATATTATTTGTTAGACCTTGTTAATAATAATGAATAAGTTCTTATAGATAATATTATTAGACAATAGTCTCCTATAATTATTCAGGGTGTATTTTTTCTTATTAAAAAGCAAATGACACTAAATACCAGTACATTTTGACTAGGAAGACGTAAGTATCTTTTCCCGTAATCAGCGTCTTAAAATTCAGTAATCAAATTTGAAAAAGGAATTATCATAAACATGCGTTATTTATTATAGACATAAGCAGAATATGCTTAAAATTTAACACCATACTTACTCAATTTTAATTTCAAGCGTCATGATTATGAATAAATACTGTTATTTTAATAATGACGCCCATCACGCAAGTATCTATCGAATAACAGGATATATAAACTTTTTTACCGATCAATTCTCCTTCTCAGGCAAAGCGCGGCATTGAGTTCCGCCACTCAACACGCAATGCCTCAATTTGGCGGAAAGTGGGAAACGGAATTGTTGTAAGAGAACGGAGTGTCTTAACACCAGGTTCTCAGGTTCCCTCTGCCTACCCTGCTATATGCGGGATACAGCGTGAAGTTATAAAAAAAAAAACTCCCTGATGTGTTTTCCATACAACTTGTCATTGGCAAAGTGACTCAACTGGCACGTTCGAAGCATCATAATTAGAAAACTGAACTGATCAGAACTTATAAATACATATTTCATAATTTTATCATACGGAATAGCCTGTAATAAAAATTTTCACGACATTCACGTCATTAATTTGCTTTAAACCCCTTTAATCATGTAATTAAATTTTAGTCATTAGTGCTGTACTGTAATATTTTTTCACCCCTTCGCTCTTTGTGTGAAGTTAATTCGACGTTAATTATAAATGTAGTCTAAGTCTACACTTAAAGTATAAAAGGAGTAAAAAAGCTACACCCTATTTATTTCGACTTTTTAAGTGACTTACAAAAAAAATGACTTTATCTATTCGTAATGACTCATTCTCTATATCTCATTAAATGTATCTGCTTTAGAACCGAATGAGAAAATTTATCACTTTTCGCATATTGTTTAGACAATAATAGTTTTTAAACCAAAAAGAGACACGCTTTGAAGTATGTTTTTCAGAAAAGCAAATCGAATTTCAAAAAGTAGGTAATAATAGTGAAAGCAAAACCGAAACTGAAACTTTGATTCGGCGTCGCGTCTATCAGTGACTTATCACATACCAAGTACGCTACAAGAATTATAATAAATATGTATTCGGTACCTACTTAATAAGCTACGTCCACTAGAAAAGATAAGCTGAGTGTCAACATAACGTTACGCACAAATCTAGAAATAACAATACTCCTAAAATAACAGTATAATTATAGCATATATCACAAACACAGCACATAAAATACTATCTTGAATAAACTAAATTATTTTGAATCTTTACTATAATACTCGTATGTGAATGAACATTACAAGAACAATGAAAGACGTAAGAGCATTATTACCGTACGTAACACTAGTGACTATAGCAAGCTCCGCGGTACACCCTTTGTTTAAGCATTTCGGGAAACTTTAAGCCCCCTGTAACTGTGTTATTGATCGGAGTAAATACCTGGAGATTTTAGTTCATGAAAGTTCTATTAAGTATCTAAAACTGTAAACAAAACTATATGTACGTTATTGAAATTTCATATAAAATGTATATTTACGCGACAGGTTGTGGGTTCGATCCCCACTCCAGAAAACGTTAGTCTTTTCATTTCCTGGGTTTGGTAACAAGGCAAAGTGCGGCGTTGAGTTCCGCCACTCAGCACACAATGCCTCAATTCGGCGGAAAGTGGGGAACAGAATTGTTGTAAGAGAACGGAGTGTCTTAACACTAGGTTCTCTGGTTCCCTCTGCCTATCCTGCTATATGCGGGATACAGCGTGAAGTTAAAATAAATGTATATTTTCTTGATCTCTTTCAAGAAAGTAACGATGTAAAGTGAAACGTGGTTTTGTATTGAAGAAAGAACAATCTAAAAGACGCGAAATTTAAAAACAAAATACAAGATTTTCGCTACTCAACTCATAATAATTATCAAACCGAAAATGGGAATAGCAACCCTTTTTATACTGTGACAAATATGTGCATAAAGTCTAGATAGCAAATTATACATAGATACAATATCACAAAGTATGTGGAAATATTTGATCAGAATACAATTTAGTTAATACATACATACATATATAGCTTCACGCTGTATCCCGCATATAGCAGGGTAGGTAGAGGGAACCTAGTGTAAAGACACTCCGTTCCCCACTTTCCGCCGCATTGAGGCATTGTGTTAATAATAATAATAACAAAAAGTAACTTTATATGTATCAGATATTAGTTAGTTGCTTAAATATCTATGGTCACTTTAATATAAGCCGTTGCGTCATATTAAAATAACTTACAATCTCCTATATAATAATCTTTACGAATAAAAGCCCACGTTCTGAAATAAGTCTTCCGAAATATCACGATCCTTTTGAATTTAAAGAAATATCAGAACACAAAAAAGAAATCATATTATTAAACGAATTACTTGTAAAAAAAATAAACATACATAAATGTACGCCTGTCGTGGCGCAGAGGCACAAGCGTGCGACTGTAAACGCGACAGGTTGTGGGTTCGATTCCCACTCTAGGAAATGTAAAATTTAGTATTTTCATTTCTTGGGTTTGGCAACAAGGAAAAGCGCGGCGTTGAGTCCGCCACTCAACACGGAATGCCTCAATTCGGCGGAAAGTGGGGAACGGAATTGTCGAAAGAGAATGGAGTATCTTAACACTAGGTTCTCTGGTTCCCTCTGCCTACCCTGCTATATGCGGGATACAGCGTGAAGTTAAATGTAAGTGATACTAATTAATATCGAATAAGTATCGAATAAGTTATGAAGAATATTTTTTATAATTAAGTATTACGACTGATGCACGATGAAATTAAGGTAATGTGATATATTAATTACACACATACGTCAAAGGGTTGTAACAGTTGGCAGTCGCAGCGTTTAAATGAATCTCAATCATTATAATATTGATAATTTAAGGTCTTTACGTTAATCTCCTTTTTCATCGTAATTGAATGACGTTTCAAAAACATTATATTTTATATGAATTTACTTTTAACTTTTTATTTTTACTAGTGTTCCCGTTGACGCGTTAACAACGCGTTCACCTTAGCAATGTATATGTCACATTTATTTTATTAATTTAATATACTTTTTATGCATTATTTTTAAAAAAATGTTACCATTTTCCACTCTTTTTCTATATAAATTATTAGTGTGCCAAATTTCATGTTCCTCCATCCGCGTAATTTTTCTGTAATCAAAAGATTCAAAGTTTTTTGATTCACGTTTATATTACTAGCTTTCCGCCCGCGGCTTCGCACGCATGGAATTCGGTTATATCGCGCGACGTGAAAGGAGTAGCCTATAGTCTTTCCCAAAGTCTAGACTATTTGTCAAAAAAAAAATTATAAAAAATAAAAATATTTTTTTTATAAAAAAATTTTCGCAATAAAAAATATCCTATGTCCTTTCCTAAGTTTACTTCTACCTTCATACCGAATTTCATCAAAATCGGTTCAGTGGTTTAGGCGTGAAAGCAGACAGACAGATAGACAGAGTTACTTTCGCATTTATAATATATTTATAATTAATCGCTTTTTCTCTTTGACTACAAATTAATTAATATTTTTAACTACAAAGTCACATGGTCTCATTTACTTTCTAAATCGAGTGTTTCTATTAACTATATTAAAAATTGTAGAATTATTTGTGTTTTTTTAATAATCTATTAACTTAGCTAGTCAAATATGCATTATGCCTATATTTAACTTAAATTGATAATAATATGTTCACATATTTTTTTATTTAACAACACTTTCACTCTTCACTGTTATTACTCACGGTTTTAGAGATACTTAACGTTTTATAAGCTTATCGAAAAGGCTCAAGCAATTGTAATTTAACTAGATGACATCGTGTAGCTTCCTGAACGATCCACCTTCGTTCTGGCACCTCATAACATAAATTACAGTTATTGCTTTTCATGTACAATAGTTTCTTTTCTTGACTATATGCTGTCAACATATTAAGCTTTAAAACAAGATACATAGACGCATAAATTTGTATATGTACGTATGCCGGTAAAGCCCCCGCAGCGACGACGTGTGACATTGGCTGGTTGTCTCCGCAGTAGCTCCTGCAGTTTTCGTTATTTCCCCACAGTCGTTTGTCATTTCTTACACTGGCTTCTCACATAAATACAAACACTCGAGGCGGAAGCCGTGAAATTTAGGAATTCCTTTGTGTCGACTCGTCGGCACCCATTTCGCTTTTATGCCTTTAGATCTACAAATTTTCAGATTTATTCTTTGAATAAATTTTGCGGTAGGCGCTTGTCAGCTTTGAAATTCAATTGATTTCGAGGTCGACACATTGCTGACGAGTTTCTTTCTTCTTTTTATTAAGATTTTTTTTTCATTTTTTGTCTATGGAACTCCTTTGACTAACCCTGATTTCTATTTACCATGACGACCCTTCCAAATTCACTTTTCCCACTGCGATAATTTAATTTGTGCGTTTCGAAGCGTTGAAGTGTCTTTTAAATTTTATTTCGAGTAGGCTTAGCTTTGTAATATGAGTAATTATAAAATTTTTAACGGAGCTTATTTAATTTTATACCTGTTAGCTAATTTTGTACTTAAGAAGTATACATATTAAAGACAAATTAATAATAATTGCCTATTCAAACAATTATTTTATTATCCCGGAAATAAAACGCCATTGATTTCTTTGAAATCCCAATTTTGACAAGTATATTTTATGTATAAAGAATTTAGCGTAAAATCAGTAAGCACGAATGCTTGCAAAAAAGTGACCGAAAAATAGTTCAAACTACACATAATTGGCAATCGAAATACTTTATGGTAATTATAATACACTTAGGTCACGACTGAAGTGGCCAAAACTATTTACTGTCTTGTCTCATGTTTTTGCTGTCTTACAGAGTTTTCGATAAAATACTAATTAATTTATTTTAACCGTGTATTTTTTTATTATTTTATGTAGTTTAACTATTTTCATTATATTTTTTTTTATTTTAAACTATAATAGAAATAATAATTTGAGACAAACAAAAATCTTTTAAGTTTTTCATACGTAAAGTATATGTTATACTAAAAATTAAAATAAATTAATTTAATAAAGTAAAGATACATATTTATTTAATTTAAGGCTTATACTAGAATTTTTATTCGTATCGCGCTACCAGCACCAAAAATCTTCCGACAAACTATAAGAAAAAAAATTATTTTTTTAAAATATTCTTTGAATCAAATTATTATTATCACAGAAATATAAAAATATTTTTTTTAAATTAATTTATACTAATTCATATTTATAGACCTTATACAGTTTTAGTACACATATTTTATAATTATCTTATTTTAAAATAGTTTCTAGTGAAAAATACGCTTAGAATTTTATACACGATTTACTTATATCACTGTTAACCTAAATCATATAAACATACCGCTTCTTTTCTTAGATTCAAGGTAAAGGAAATATTCCGTATTTACCCATTGTAATAAAACTACACTTTTTAGTAGGTTCACGCTTTGCCCCAGAAATCAGGAAAAAGACAGAGAAATCTAGTGTCTAGACACTCTGTTCTCTGAATTATGTAATATAAAAATATTATATTTTCTTTTTACTTTTCTTAGAATAGCAATCATATATTTTATTACAACTAGTTTAACATAAATACAGCACAAGTCATAGCCCATCTAGAGCGGAAAGGTGAGACATAATTCAATCAGAGAAGGCAATTCGGTCTTTTGTGTACAAACCGCTCCCGGAAGTCGGAATCCGACTCATGGATTGATCAAACTCTTTATACAAATCTATCTATCTATCTTTTACTGTCTTATTTTATTGTGAACAATAATGAGGGTATCTGAAGTATCTGTATGCTTTTAGCGTAATTAGTAAGATGCTGTGTGAGATATACGATTGGGATATTTTTCTTGATAATTGATTAAAAGAAAATGTTGAGAGATTAGTAGTTATTGCGTAAATTCGTATATATCAAGCTATTTTTATATATGGTATCCCCATAAATGCGTTAATAACGCATTGCGTAGTGACGTATATGTCACTTTATATAAAAGTATGTTAAATCATGGCAGTATGTGTAACATTTATTTTACTAATTTAATGTGTTCTTATGCATTATTGTTAGAAGATATAACCATTGTGCACTCCTTCACTATACAAACTATAAGTGTGCCGAGTTTCATGACCCTCCGTCCACTTAATTTTCGGATAAAGGGATTCAAAGTTTTTCCTTCACGTATTTATATATAGATTTCTTGATTTTTTACATTCTTTTTTGGCTAATTGTGCCTCTTAAATTATTTCTTATAATCGCTTGATTATGAAAATTATAACAGTATTGCTTATCATAAATACAAAAAATGCTGTAAATAAATTATATATAGTTTTGGTAGACCCCTTATGATAGAGGAAAACTAGAGAGTGCTAAAACTTTTTCCATTGAAAGGAAGCCAAAAAACTTTACTAAAAGTTTTCAAGTTCACCGTACGTCCATACCTGTTAGACAGTTTGTCGTTCTCAAAACTCGTCAATGTCTCATCAAACAATGTAATTAGTCGAAAAACAAACGTTGACAACTTAGCGAATACTTGAGTTCCCGTCATCTTGTTAGGGAAACGGTAATTCGTCAGTTGCTTCGTTTTCTTTTTAATTAATTTTGACAAATTACCCTACCTTCTCAGTTTCTTTTTCGTTTTCGTTTAATTAAATACTGAAGTGACACTCACCTAACAGCGTGTCCGACAAAAGAGCCTCCTTGTCGTTCTGTTCTGTGTTTTGTGTTTATTAATTATTTTCAAGTAGCGCAATAGAAATTTAAATGAGACCTATTTTCTCTTTGGTCTAGAACCTTTAATGGCTAATGGGTCAAGTAGTCTCGGGATAGTTTTTCCATTACATTCAAGAATACGCCAAGGAAAACTTGGTTTTTTACCTTTTTAAATGCCATTTACAAACTTCCCCTCCGTCGCTATGTGCTTTTTTATTGCTTTATTTAATGTAAAATATAAAGTGTATATTAGAGAAGAGTTCCCTTCTCGTTTATTACATTTTATTTGTGCAAAATGTTTTATTTGAATAAGAAAATATAATATGATTTTAGACACTTACGCCCTTGCAAAATATTCACATCGATCATCTCATTTTCCCCTACATAAACAAAACTAAACGCAATTTTCGTGTTCGAGTCAATAGCTTAGAATAATAAGTGATAGTGGGTAATATTCAAGAACTGTATATAATAGTCCCCTTTTATTACCATCGGTACGTTTTTCATCTAAATCTCGATTTTATTCGGTAACGTTTCGTTACTTACGAGTTCACGGTTCAAGTTAAAGCATTGTTTAGTTTTGCCGCAGCTTAGCGAAGTTGGACGTATTCCAGATTGTATTATTGGTCAGAAAATTTATTACACTGTAAACTTTAACCTCCTCAGAACGATTTGACTTGAACTCACTCCTAATTTATAAGTCGATAGTTCTTCAAATTGTTTTGATCGATGATGATTGAATTTTATCAACACTTGATATAGTGCCTAACTTGTGATGTAGTGTATTTTAATAAAGTATTGAAATAAAAAGAAATATTTATTAGTTTTTATAAGAAAAATAATTATAATCGACGTTTAATATTTTATTACTAATATATTTCTAAGCTTTATTCCTAACGGAATAGTCTGACAGAATATTGACTACTAGGCACCACTTGTTGTTAATATGAAATAAAAGAGCAATAATCTCTTGCCCCCTTATTCCAGCTATAGAATCGCAAATGTTTAGCGTGAGTTCTCTATTTTTTGCCGTCCTGAGTATTTTTTTTATTAAACTATTTGCGAGATGCTAGTGCTTATAATTTATTTTTCTACTGTTTTAACTGTCTCCTGCTCAGACAGAACAACCCCTTGTGTTTTAATTGACGATTAGCTACAAGCGTAAGAACAATGAACGCGTGGAAGCGGCTGAACTGACTGAACTGCACTCAAAGAGGGTGACAGTATGCCTCCATTGAGAGTCTAAATATATGCTAAATACATTAATTTTTGATTATTTCGAAAAATGTTCGTTTTTAAATTTGATAAGTATTTTTACATTTTTTTTTCTTTATCTTCACGCTGTATCCCGCATATAACGGGGTAGGCAGAGGGAACCAGAAAACCTAGTGTTAAGACACTCCGTTCTCTTTCAACAAATCCGTTCCCCACTTTTCGCCAGATTGAGGCTTTGCGTGTTGAGTGGCGGTTTGGTAACAAGGCAAAGCGTGGCGTTGAGTTCCGCCACTCAACACGCAATGTCTCAATTCGGTGGAAAGTAATTAAATAAAACAATTAAGTATATTTGAAAAACAGCAAATAAAACGTGCTATTCTACTATAAACGGTGGTTACGCCACAAAATATGTAAGGCAATCCCGGGAATCTACTTTTACTGCTGGCTGGAATACTTCACGTGCCATTAATTTTTCCTGTTTGCATTTTTTAGCATACGCTACCCTCAGGACGGGAGTTAGATCAGCATTACGATTGTAGTTTTAGGGGAGCGGTTTCCTTGCGACACCAGTCTGCTGTGAATGTGTTGGGTTCTTAAGTGAATTGATTTACAAGATTGTACTTGTTAGTGGTTACTATTGCTTTATACTGCTATTGTTATGTAGAAATGGTTTGTTTGTAAACATATATAAATATGTTATATATGTTGTATGTACATAACGCCTGTCGTGGCGCGTGGTCGTGGGTTCGATTCCCACTCCAGGAAATGAAATTTCTCATTTCCTGGGTTGGGAAAAGTGGGGAACGGAGTGTCTTATCACTAGGTTTCCTTTGCCTGCCCTGCTATAAGCGGGATACAGCGTGAAGTTATGTATCTATGTATGTATAAATATACTGAATAAATAATAATACGCTTGATTTCTTATAGTACTCTTTTAATATTATTCTGCGTAGCAGAGTAGTTTGGGATAATTTATTGTCTAGACACTCCTTTCTCCATTATAATATTAAAAATTATAAAAGAACTGTGTAATATTTTTCAGGAATCACTGATACCAAAGTATTAATAATATTAACAAAATAATATCAATCAAAAATAATATCAACGCGGCGTGCTTAATCGTAAAGTGATTCTACATCTAGGTATCTAGGTTGGTCAGTGATGTCCATATGGAAAAAAAGTAAATATTAAAAATATTTTTGTTTATTGGTCTAGTTAGACAAATCACGGCGTTAGCGTTCTCACAGAAAATATAAAATATTTTTAAAACAGGCAAGAAATGGACATTGAAGTGAATTTACTTTCTCTGTTTCTTTCCGCCTACTCCACATTTTACAGGAGGTGCTTATTGATGGATAACACCTGCCGTGGCGCAGAGGTACAAGCGTGAGACTGTAAACGCCACAGGTTGTGGGTTCGATTCTCAGTCCAGGAAATGGGATTATTCATTTCCTGGGTTTGGTAACAGGCAGGCAAAGCGCGCCGTTGAGTTCCGCCACTCAGCACGTTATGCCTCAATTCGGCGAAAAGTGGGGAACGGATGTCTTAACACTAGGTTCCCTCTGCCTACCCTGCTATATACGGGATACAGCGTGAAACTATATATGCTTATTGATTTTCTTTGCGTAGCTTTTAATACAAAAATATACACAATAATAAATATATTCCAACATTCAAGAGAAGATAGAAAGATCAGATTTTTATTTAGAATACGCTATACCCTGGGGTAATAAATAGTTCCCATGGGACAGGGCTTGTATTGCCGCTTCTGAACGAAAGCAAATATGACGACTCGTTATACCATGTGAATAACGGCTACACTACCTGCACTTACTACTTCTTTATACTAACTTGTAGTAGAATTATAAAAAAAAATATTTTCGGGTTATATTTGAATATTGTCCGGGTTTTAATAATTATTTTTATTAAAGCATTTATTTAATAATGAACATATAAGTTAATTTAACTTTTGTCAGTTTTTTTTCGCTTATCCCGTATTTCTCAAAGGACCCAGGAGAGAACATAGTGATATGACTACTTCCTTATAATATATGTCTAGATAATTGCTAATAGCCTCTCCATCTCTCTCAGTGTTCTTTCCATTAAAATACATTGCTTAACTCACTTTACCCAGTGAGAGTAAAAAAGTATATCTTAAAAATCTCGAAGGAAATGAACTAAGGACTATTATGTATTCACTTAGCCACTTATCTTCCCCAAAAGAGCGTCAAGGCATAATAAACACTATTTAAAAATCATTGTAAAAAAATTGTATTCAAAAATGCATTCTGATTCATAGCCTGTTTAAATACATATAAATAACTATATTTTTGACTATAGCAGAATATTCGCGTAGGTAGAATCCTCGTGAATACCATATAGGCTTTAGCTGAACAATATACCTACAATAAGTTAACTTCTCAGGAAACTTTTGAAGGTCAATCCAAATTTATTTTATAAATATAAATGAGAAAGTGATTCTCGTTGTCGTGACATACGCGATGTCATGACCAAAGTTTTGAAAAAAAAGAAGCTAAGATTAAAATGGAATTATTATTTTTAATATTTATTACTTAACCTTGTAAAAGTTTTTTAATATATCTTATATACTCGTAAAAATAATACAAAAATTATGAATTTATAATAATTAGGCGCAACACCTAATATATGTACATTAAAACGAATCAACAAATCAATGCCTCAATCTGGCGGAAAGTGGGGACGGATTTGTTGAAAGAGAACGGAGTGTCTTAACACCAGGTTCTCAGGTTCCCTCTGCCTACCCTGCTATATGCGGGACACAGCGTGAAGTTAAAAAAAGAAAAAAGAAAACAAATCAATGTTTCCATAGAATGTGCTTTTTTATTATTATAAATAAATGCAACGTAATTTATTTGTCTTATAATAAGTTAAAGTATAAAATATCAAAATAGATACTAATCCATCCATTGGCTAATTTGTTTATATAATTTAAGTACATAAAAAAGTTTGTTCACAACTATAATTTCAGTTCAGTTCTCTAATTATGGAAACTATTATTTTTTATTTAGTTGAAAGTCTGCTTAATATAAATCAATTACCTTTGGCGTCATGTTTTAATACAAAATTTATTTCCAATGCATTATTTAGCTCGGTCTATTCATGGTATACCTAAGAAATCCACTCCTGATATATTGATGTCAAGAACGTTTTAAAAATATATTTCAAGTACAGAAAATGCCGGAAATATATCAAATAATCACTTACAAATTTAATCCATTACCTATAAAATTCCAGAGTAGCCACTGACTCCGGAATTGAGCATTTGGTCGCACCTTGCCTTCTGACTATCAGCGCAAAGCATTATCGACCTTAATATGCTAACATAAGTGCTATGCAAGCTGAATATGTATGTATGTTTTGTATATACTTGTCCCGGCGGATGTCGGCGACAGTTACCTTATTTGGACTCGGTCCAGACTCGGGGGCAAACTTTTATGTTATTTCAATGTGGTTGAAGTGGAGGAATTGTTTTTTTTATGGTCGATCTGTAGGTAAATAGAATGGTGCTTAATACTTTTTCTCACCATATTATTTATCACACGTTTATAGTTTTGCTTATACTATTCAATCTTTCATGAGTAAAACATTTTCACTTAGACCTTTGTAATTCTGTAAATTTCTTCATAACGGCGATTCCGTTACATCATTTATTTTATATAATAATCATTACTATTAACCATAAGGTGTCTACTATTAGACATAGTTTACCCGTTTATTCAACAATAATATATTTCCTATTTCTAAATCTATTGATCTATAAATATACTAATTGTAGCCCGCAACTTCGTTTGCAGACATACATGTAAAATCATGTTCTTTTTTCTTCGAAATCAATCAATCAATCAATCGTCATTTTCTTTCGAAAAATCCTCCCCAAGGAACTTATATGCTCAATTTCAGGTTTCTACAGTAACAGACAACACACATCCAATAGTTTTGGATGTGTGTTGTCTGTTAGTCACTCAGTAACACAAGCATTCTATATATTGACCTATACTTGAATTGCGGTTTGTACTTGCTTATAAATCAGTATCGCCTGTAATATATTCAGTGAAATTAAACATATGAGATTTTACATTTGTCAAGGTGACGAGAACAGTGTTATATGCAAAAACGAATGCGCTTGTCATGTATAGGTGTGCCGCTAAAGGTTAGGATTAGGTATCATCACTAAATCTCCATAAAAATAACTTTTAGATGGATGTTTTTTAATTCGTATTATCCAACTTTGAGACGAAGTGTGTTTAGTGACAATTTAAGTATCAATAAATATGTGTCTAATATGTAGAGGCACTTATAAAAACATTTTTTTTTGATATTTTCTACTTCACGCTGTATCCTCCATGTAGCGGGGTAGGCAGAGGGAACCAGAGACTCTAGTGTTAAGACACTCTATTCTCTTTCAACAATTCCGTTCCCCACTTTCGGCCGAATTAAGGCATTGCGTGTTGAGTGGCGGAACTCAACTCCGCGCTTTGCCTTGTTACCAAACCCAAGAAATGAAAATACTAAATTCTAAATTTCTTGGAGTGGAAATCGAACCCACGACCTGTCGCGTTTACAGTCGCACGCTTGTACCTCTGTGCCACGACAGGCGTTAGTATATATTAATACCACTATTAGTGAACAACATGAAGGAAAACTGAAAGGAAACTTCGCGTCCCTTTTTATGACAATTGTAATGAGATAAGAGTATGAAATTTGGCACAGTTAAAGTTTATATGGAGAAGAAGTGCAGGAAATCTTTAGACCTCGAAAATTATTTGGACATAGCAGAATGAAATTAGAAATGCTGAAGAATTGTAGAATGCTGATATTTATATAATAAGCCATTAGGAATGTGTTTGTAAATTAGTATAATATCTGTTACAAACATTACGCGTAATATTTCACGTCCAGGGATATTTATTAAAATTTGTAATAATATTTTTGAAAATAAAATGTTAATATTCATATATAACGACAAGAACTTTCTACAGTTTATTGATCATTAAGATATATTTAGAAAGAACTAAATATATAATATATGTTATTTTATTAAGTATCGTTTAATATAAATATTTCTTCAGCCGCGATTAAATTAAAATACTTCTTAAAATACATTGCCTAGCGAATTGATTATTTAAACTTCACCAATCTTCCTCTATATAGACAGGGGTAGGCCTCTATGCCGCCTCTACTTTTTTGTGTTAAGATATCCTCTACTTTCTGCCAAATTTCGAGATATTACCAGTTGAGTGAAATGAAAATATTAAAAGAAATGTTAAAAGAGAACAGAGTTTCTTAACACTAGGTTCTCTGGTTCCCTCTGCCTAGCCTGCTATGTGTGGCATACAGCGTGAAGATAAACAAACCTGTTGAGTGGATGAACCAAACGCGAACCTAACTCTTTTATCAGACCGGTGACATAGGGAAATATTTAATCTTTATTGAATTGATACCAACCGCATTAACCGCATTATCGCATGCCCAACTATGCCGCGATGATGTTCATAATATTAAAAAAAAGTTGCACGAACAATATAGAGCAGTTAGTTACGTGAGGGAGATAAGCCCAAAAAGTAGACCACGAATTGCCGGATGAAAAAAAAAAACAGTTCCGAAAATTATGTAGTTTCGCTCTCTATCCTTTCTCGTTTAACCGCATCACGTTCCCGTAAAGGTTCTTTTTAGAAAGTTGGTCGGGGGCCAATTAAGCCAACAGGCGCCGACGTCCGCCCTTCTTCCTGCGTTCGCTACCGTTAAATCGTTTTCTGCGAGGCTTTGTAGCTAAGCTGGTTAACGCTTATCTTTTACAGGACTTCATGTGTATAAATGATACAAGAGTGAGATTTTTTAAATATTTATGGTTTAATAGTATGAAACAAATCTGTTTCTTTTATACTAGGCTAGTTTATTCCACAGGAAGGCACGCAGTAAGTTATGCATTATATTTTGCATGCGATAATTGCGTTTTAAATGGTATTATTAGTTTCTTTTATTACTGGTTCTAGTATAAGTCCACGGTTTTAGCTAAGTTTTATCATGCCGAAGTCAATATGAAAAGAAATACAAATCTGAACAAAAACCGTTCGGGTAATATAAATATTAATACATTATTGTCATAAACGCTGATCTTACAACTCTGTACCGTTGCTTACAAATTAAAAAAATTATATAGTACATATAATTTTAAATGCGCGTAACAACGTAGGTACTTAACATTTTACGTTGTTCGATATAACCAAAGCTAATTTGCATTGACATAATATTAACTCTCATATTGAGATTAAAGCTTGCTAACATATTGTTATACCACATTTACGACTACTTCTGAACGGTATTATTACAAGAATTATCGAGGTCATATACAAAGTGTCTGGATGACTCCTAATTCTTTGATTTATGTTCCATTCATAGCGGCATTAAAAGTTCTGGGAAGTATTGGGATAATAATAATAGGTTGAACCTATTTGGCAATGTATCGTAACGGTCGTAACTTATTTGGGTGAGGAAAAGAGGCAAAGGAGATAAGGCTCTACGCAGTGCAGCAGCCGAGCGGGATCGCAATGCGTCGGGCAAGGCGGCGCCGGCTACTTGGCAAAGCTCTCGGTCAACGTCCCCGCTACCATAAAAGCCTCCAAAAGCTTGAGCCAAAACAATTTCACCAAATTTCTTGCCAGTGCCCCAATACGCATGACTTTACGGTCTTCTTTTGCTCTTATTTGACACTTGTTTATTTAATAAAGATCTGTTGATATTTTAATGGTATTCGTATGTAAGGCGCCTCGGTATTTGTTACAATGCCAGAGATACAAAGAAAAGGTTATCTAATTTAAATATATTTCAAAATGTATAATTATTTAGGTGTGTTGTATAAAATCTATGTTATTGAGAATATTGTTGCTTAATACGAGTATAGTAAAAAAAAATTGTAAATAAATTTAAATTCGAAATATTTTGCGTCATTTAGTAAAAATATAAAAGAGATTTTTTAATACAATTATTTTGTTTTAAAAAACATTATAAAAAGTATTAAATTGATATTTAATTCTGGTGTTTAAACTTTGCTTTTTGAGTTTTCTAGTATTAGGCTTAAATTTGCAGCTTTAATATGTTTAATGAATAATAATTATTAATATCTATAGTTTAAGTAGAATAAATAAAACAAACTTTTTAGGAAATATAAATTTATTATCACAATCCATAAATAGGTATTTAAATTCGATTCTAGTGCTTAAATCTAAAACATAAATTAATATTTTAATCTAAACGAGACAAGAGATTCCTCCAGAGGAACACATTCTGTCTTGTTATCGATGTTTGTACAAATGTTTTAAAATGTATGAATAATCTCGTCCTTCTAATGTAAACGGATGTAAAATTTAGTTTTTCAAAAGAATTTTAGGTAAAACCATGACAAAATGCCATAGTCGTGAGAGACTGTTCGTGACTTATGTATTACGATTAAACATAAGCTTGTCGCGTATTTATATATCGTCTACTTATTTCAAAATACTGATTTGTATGAGGAAATTGTTAGGAAATATTTTCGTGTTCACTTTGAGCGGCAATTTTTCTAGTTGACCTTTTCCAGTACCCATTTTCCGGAGTAAGGAGTCTCTAACCTCTTCAGTTTAGGACGGAAACCGTTTTCATCGGCGGTGTAGTCAACTCTGTACATAAAGCCATCAGGGCCTATGTATTCATAAAAACCTTTTGACGCTATTCCTTCATCGATTGTGTTTGCGTTCTTCAGTACGGCGTTTTCCTTTGCACGAATTTTGTTTTCGGTTTCGAAACTGGAACAAATCGGAAATTTTAGCTTTATCTTAATTAAGATTTTATACGATCATGCAAATTAAGGTGATATGTCACGTATTTAAATGAGTTAAACTTTGACCACAATACTACGCATATATAAGTAGCACTGCTGTGACCCAATTTTTTAACCAGTTTTAAGTTGATAAACAATTATTTGATTACCTAATTATTGTGTTTTATTACTTTGTTCGTATAATTATAACATTAAATCATTCAATATTCCATTAACGCAGAATCAATTAAATAGGTGGCATGAGATCGTCTTCAATATTAATATACACTACTATTTTATATAAAATAATATCTTAAAATGGGTTAGTACATACATACACACATAGCTTCACGCTGGGTTAGTAAATTGAAAAAAAAAACAATAATATATGCATAAAGGCCTAGTCATATGTTATAATACTTTAGTATAAACTTTACCGTGAACTCTTAAGGAATTCCCATTTATACTTATTAAGTAATTTTGAATGCTCATGTAACTGAATTGAATGATTGATAGAAATTGTTGATCGTAGATTAATCAGGAACTTGGTAATTGCTGTCGTCCTTGAAAGACAACTGTCATAATTTAAATTCGCTTCTGCTTTACTTAAATCATTAATTTTATCTAAGTGCCAAATTCTACGAGAAGAATTAGCATAACGACTGTTCTCAGCTATCTTATATGCAAATATTACAATAAGACCAATTCAAATATGCAAGGTCGATATTGTTCAGACGGCGACAAATCATAATAAAAAAATCGATACTAATAGATTTATATTTCTAATATTTTTTTGGAGACAAAGAATCTTCGTTTCGTAATCGTCATATAGTATAATATAAGATCGGTCATAAGGAAATAGGAAATTTAAGTTTATCGAACTATAACCGACATTCATATGATTTATTTTTATATGTATATATATCAATCATTCGCTTGCTATTATGTTATGTTTGTATGTTATGTTTGTATGGTTATTATAATTAAAAATATTCTTAAAAATTAAGCTTAAATATTAATTAAATTCGCAATTAAAAAAGATACTATTATATACTCACACGAAATCATATTTATCCTCGTTGTAGTTATGTTTTTGGTTCAAAATCTTGATACCGTTGTTTTTGTAGTAGCCCTCCTTGTAGTAAGGGTTGTACTCCTCTGGGGGCTGTAGTACATGCTTGTAAACATCTTGGGAAGCTGACTGTTCATAGGGCTCATATTCATGTGCATATGGTCCATAGCCACCGTCATAGGGGTTGTCTAAGTGAATGTATGGATTCGGTATATGTATATATTTGCCTTCGTCGGTTGGTATGTATCTGAAAGAAAGGTTTTATTTTAGTATTTATTTTTGTACATTTCAAAATTATTTTAAAGAATTATTGATATATCAAGGCTACTGCTGAGCTGCATCGGATTTCATTAACATATATTTTACTTTGATGATTTAATATACTATTTAAAAGGTGCAGCATTTATCATGACTTTTTAGAGAAAATATTGAATCCTATGAATAAGTAATATTATTTTGGATTCATCTAGTAAAAATATTCTTACTAGATCTTTTTAAACAATTTTTACCAATTTTAAGAAATAAAAGAAAATAAAACAATGAAGCAATTGAAGATTAAAGAATAAGTCATCTGTCTGTAAGCATTTGGCCCTTTACAATAATATAGTACAATTTATTAAAGATTTATCTTCTTTAATAAATCTTTAATAAATTTACTCAGTTTCTTCTATTATGTTACAAAATGTTATCCTCCCAAGGGACTAGTGCTAAAGTAACAAAGCAAACACTCTAAGCTCATTTTTATTTTAAAGTCTTGCTTCTAAATGTAGATGAGCTAAATAAGACTTTTTTTGATATTTTCATTTTCTACTAAAAAAGCGCTAGTTTAAAAAATATCGTCAGTAATTTAAAATTTAGTCTACATAAATTTTGCGTTTTTGTGTTAGTGTAGAAAATTTTTGACTGAGCTTTTATATGAATTGGAAAATAATTAAAATGAAAATATATGCCCCGAATTATAGGTATATTATTCATCCTAACCAATTTTCTGTAAGGTATATGTACCTAGCTTTATAAAATAAATAGTACCTAGCTTTATAAAAACATGGAAGTTCTTGTATATGACGTTTAGAATTAATTGTAATACCCTAAGGGCATTAATAAACAGGTGACATTTACTTACTTGCCATCATCGCCATATTTATATGGATTCCATCTACCGTCTTCTATAGGTGAGGCGATGGCTGCGCACACGCAGAATGCAACAACGAACTGTAAACAAAAACATAAGTTACTTAGTTAATTGCATAAATAAATATTTTATATGATATAGTTTCTTTTATATATATTTAATATATTTGAAAGAAAAATCTAGTTAAATTTTAATTTTAGGAAATAAATAAATATATTTTAAAAACTATAGACTAGAATAGATTATTAAAAAAAAATAATACCGCAAAGCTATTCATCCTGTATTCACTATTTTATACTCCAGAAAAACACTATGACGTACAAAGTATAGGAACACTACACTACAACAGGTCACTATGCGGAAATCTATCCACTAAATGGTGTACACTCCTTAGAGAATTTCAAAACATTATGTTGGTTTCGAAATCGGCGCTTCGCTTTTATACATTTGCTACATCAGCTCATCTCTTTGCGGGAACTTTATCACACACGCGTATCCTCCTCGTCGCATACGCACCCACACATTGATCTCCCATATATTTTGTACATAACTTTGTTAATAAGGTGTTATGATTTCTGGCCGTGGGGGTGTGGTTTCCTACCACACATTCTTTCTTATTTACGACTGCCTTAAACATTGTATATTTTGGAAACACAAGTATTCTTTCTCTCGGAATTTTTATTATTTATAGTTAACTGCATATTTTTGGGCAGAATTATTTATTATGTTGGTTATTTTATGGTGTACTCGGTTTCTGAGATTTAAGTAAATAATATGTACTGAGATTATATCAGTATTATTATAATAATATTTTTTTAAATTCATTAACTTCTGTATTTTTTTATCTTCAAGACTTTTGTCATAAAGTATAACTTTTTTTTTTAATTATGATACAGGATAATTAGGCAGAAGGTACGGTAAGGTGAAAACATTTGACTACCCTGTTTCCGGTCTCTATGGCGCCAAGACGCTTATCAAACAGTTATATTAGTTTTTCTAGTTTTACCAATTAAACATATTATAATTGTAAATTAAGTTTTTTTGAATAAATAAGGTTTATGATTATTAGTTCATATAATACATTAATATTCTAGATTCCATCTAAGTAGACTCATTTTAACATGTTTTCACAATAAAAATATTTTAAATTCTAAACAAATTACAGAGTCGAAGAGAAATTTTATTATTTTATGGTGTGACGAATACAATAATCTCATAGTAAAAGAAACTGTGAAAATTAACACTTTTTATAAAAGCACTAAAGTTTATTATTATATCCTAATGCATTCTCAATTCTTTTTTTGGCTGCCGTTAAAGAATTTCACTTAAAATAATTATTTATATAATTTAAGAAACAGGTTAGCAGAATTTCCTAATGATCGGAATTGCCCATTATATGTATGTTATAGAATTTACATGAATTCTTGAATATCAGAATTCAAGAATTTATGTTAGTACATAACTAAATTAATAATTATTTATATCGTATCTAACATTTTTTAGTCATTTTTTATTATAAAAATATTTTTTGCTCATTATTATGGTACATTAAATAATATTATATATATTAGTTAAATATTATTAGAATTACGAAATGCTCCATATAATAATTATTTTCTACTTATATATGTACGTTTGCAAATTACAATTTTCAAGTTTTTTACTCCTGAAATACTAACTGAATTCAGTAGCGCAATTTATAACTAGTGATACTAGATACCCATGAAAAGAAATATTTTCAAACTTAATTTGTGTCCTCTCAAAATTACTGGAATATATTATCAATAAGAGCTTATTATGAAAAGATAACACAACAAAAATATTTACATTATTTGAACCTTTGAGTCTTTTAATAATATCTGAAAATTAAGGAAATTCTCGTTAATCACCTAAAGAAGACAAACAGTCGTTATCATAACAATAAATAACATTTTATTTGATAAAACAGTATCCGCTACTGTATTGCGTATTTGTCTCAAGCGCTTATCTACAATATTATTATACAAGGAATATTAATGAATCACTTTTAGGTTTATTAAACAAATATTGATATTCAATGGAATTCGGTTCTCATAATATGTTATTGTGGCAAAATTATAAAATTAAGTAAATCATTTTAATTTCTAGGAAGTTTCCATTATACGGATTTGTTGTGACGCATCGTGTTGGCGCCTCCCGACCGTGTCGGTGATAAACTTTTAATATTATAGTTTAATACAACGTACATGAAAGTATTATGACAAACTTGGAATTTATATATAACTTTATTCAAATGCATATGTATTCTATAAAATAATGAGGTTTGAACCGGATGCTTGAGTTAGTTTCCCATTATACATGTTATACATATTTACTTCATTTTCTAGAAATCAGGATTAATCAGCATATCAGGACCACATTAACAACAGGATTTGTATCACAAGCTTTCCTGCACTAAAGATAAGCAATGCCAATGTATCGAAATCTATAGAAATTTATAAAGTATAATTATAGAATATTTTCCATATCTTTTAAAATTTTGCGGACTATCAATGAGAACTTAGTGATAACATACGCCGTTCTGTACCTTTTATTTATACTTATAGTAACATGAAATAAAATAAACCTATTTTAAATATTTCCCATAGTTCAGATTAGCGTGAACAACGTATGATACGTTGTCAGACAGTAATCCATTTCATCTCTATGGCGTATTTTTATTGTTTTTGTGTTATATATTTGATTGCTAAACAGTTTTATACTTTTTCCCGTATAGCAGGACAGAGATTTATTAATACGAGAGAGCTCGCCCTTACCAAGCCCAGGAAATGAAAAATTCCATTTCCTGGAGTGGGAATCGAGCCAACAACCTGTCGCGTTTACAGCCGCACGCTTGTGCCTTTGCGCCACGACAGGCGTTAGCGCGGCGTTGAGTTCCTCTCCTCAGCACGCAATGCCTCAATCTGGCGGAAAGTGGGGAACGGATTTGTTGAAAGAGAATGGAGTGTCTTAACACTAGGTTCTCAGATTCCCTCTGCCTACCCTGCTATACGCGGGATACAGCGTGAAGTTAAAAAAAAGAAGATACATTAGAGAGCGGGAATATAAAAATAATTTAAATATAATCATATTATTTTTTCAGTTTATAATACTTCGCCCAATACGCCATGGTCTGATGGCCTCAAACACACCAAAGAGCGGTTACTTCTAAACAGAATCATTTTAATTACACCGCACTTTTCCATATCATTTGGCCTATCAATAACAATGAGAATAGAGGTCAACAAAAAATGTGATGACCATCATACATTACAATCAAAATGACCTACTGTAAATCATCAGTTCTTGACATTACCGTTGTACTTTTTGCCGATAGCTCATATAAGTTATTGATTGATTTAGGACGTAAGATGAATAGAACTTAATTCTTGTGAGAATAAAAAATATTATCGATACGTCATTAGAAATCTAGCGGTAACTTTAAGTGGCGCCTAATTTAGATTTAATACTACTTTTTAAGTGAATATGTCGGGAATTTGACAGGAGATTACTTGCATAAAATTTCAATTTTTAATTGCTTCTAAATCCCATAATATTTTAAAACTAGGTAACAAACCTGTCTGTCCATTAAAATCGTAAGAAGTTGGATATCTTACATTTATAAGTAGATTGTTTTATTTATTATTTAAAATACTTAAATAGCATACTTGCAAGAGATTAAGAAAGTCATTTCTTTTTCATTTTCTCCTTTTTACTACAATATTATTAGTTACGATTGTGCTTGTCTATTAAACTAAGTAAAAAATATCACCTAGCTACTTTGACCCAATTCTTGCCACAATTTGCTTGAAAAGTTACACACCTGTCCGGATCCTGATAATACAGTACTTTAAACTAAACCAGATCCCATGATGACCAGTAGAAAGAAAATAATTTTAAGTGCTTACTCTTTAGTGTCTTTTTTGAACTAATTTATTTATTCATCTCCTTCATAAAAATATAAATTATGAACATTTGAACTACCAACTGTTTCAAAGTACTCTCTATTCTTCTTAACTTGATTTTGCATATCCTACATATATAATATGTGCTTATTTTATAATTATAATTTGTTCCGTTCTGTAAAGGGACACTGTGTGATATGTAAAAGATAGCAATAATGCATATCATCATAATATTTACAATTCTAAGACGAAAAGAAATCCGACTCTATCACAAAAAAAGTAAAGTTTATGTATGTATGTATGTATGTATGTATGTATATATGTATGTATGTATATATATATATGTATGTATGTATATATGTATGTATGTATATATGAATGTTTGTAAGTATGTATATAATTATGTATTTAGTTTGTATTTTTAATTAACATATATTTAATTTTAATTTAATTTTTTTAATGTAAATGATTAGTGCACCGCCTTCCACTACTTTATACAAATTCAATATCCAAAGGTTGCCTGGAAGAGATCGCTTTAAGCGATAAGGCCGCCTTATTGTACGCTATTACTACGAGTACTTCTATGTTATTTGTTTATTTGTGTGCAATAAAGAATATTTGTATTGTATTGTATTGTAAAGCTCTTGCTATCAAATAAAAAACGAATCATCAAAATTGGTTCACCCAGTAAATAGTTATGCGCACGTTATGCAGTAAAAAAGTTATGCGGTAATACAAAAAGTACAGTAAAAAAAATACAGTCGAAATGAGAAACTCCTCCTTTTTGTTTGTTGAAAAGAATGAGAATTTACTCAAAAAATCAATATAAATATATCACCGAGTTATAAAGGCGAGACAACTTCAATCATACGCGTTCCAAATACATATAATTATCAATATTTAATGTATTATGAATCATTTCAGCCTATTTGTCTTTCATATTTCTAAAACGCGTTATTAGAGACAATGATAAAACTAAGATAGATATGATTTTAACATCGACATTAGGCATGCTAAAGGTCACCATCACGGTGTTCAAAAAATTCCCACAATATAACAAGATGTGATAATTTATGGGTACATATTTATTTATAAAGTAGTTAATATCGATTTTTAAACATAGATTTAAATTTTTTATTTACATTTTATAAAAAATCTTTAGTAAATTGTTAAATATTGTGTATTAAGTTAACTTTACGCTATTTTAACGTCTAAATAAATTCTCAATATTAGGATTATTGTAATTTTTTTTTTAACTTCACGCTGTAACCCGCATATAGCAGGGTAGGCAGAGGGAACCAGAGAACCTAGTGTTAAGACACTCCATTCTCTTTCAAAAATTCCGTTCCCCACTCATTGTAATTAATTAAATTATAATAAACAGGATACGCTATTCTAACAACTTTTTGGATATGTTCGAAAGCTGTGGTAGTTATGGATACAGTATCTACAAAAGTAAAAAATATTTATAGTTAAAAAATATCGGAAGACGGAAGATCAGTAGATCCTATTGACGAAAAAATCCCCAAGAAGGCATTAAAAAAGGAATTTGACTAAATGTGGCTATTTGCTTATAAATGTTAAATTTTATCAATTAATGAGTCTCGGAAGCGTGAAGGTGGACATGGGCGTGCGAATGCGTCATATCGACGTCACTAAGAACAAGATTGGTCATCAAATGAGATTTCCTAATTTTAAGGAAGAGAATTATTCAGTGCCCTTTTAACTGTAACGTCATTAAGATTTCACTAAACTTATGTATAATACATAAATATTGTTGAGCAATAAAAATCCAATACTTATTTAATGCGCAGTTCGTAAATATGTTTAATGTGTATATTTTATAAATTGAAATATATATCTATATATATAAAAGAAAGTCGTGTTAGTTACACCACTTATAACTCAAGAACGGCAGAACAGATTCGGCTGAAAATTGGTAGGGAGGTAGCTTAGAGCCAGGAGATGGACATAGGATACTTTTTATCCCGTTCGACAGCGATCCCGTGTGACTTGAAATGAAACGTCAGTCACTATAAAACGTGGTATAACAAAAAAGAATCAGACTTGGAATAACAAAACGCAAATGACAGCTATGTAATTGACGTAAAATGACAGCTATGTATTGACGTATGGATGACAATTTGATATTTGTAAGAAATCAATATTAAAACTATTTCTATTAAATAAATAATTAACAAGTGGATTGAAGTGAAGTGAATGTTAATTAATAATGCCGCGACCAAGACGATCGAATCTTTCCCGACAAAGCCGTAATGCAAGAAGAATACAAAATACTGCAAATGAAAGGACTGAAGAAGAACAAGAAATTGCATGTGAACAGCGCCGCGATAGTATGGCTCGACTTCGTGCTTCTCAATCACGAGAGCAAAGTGAAGCAGCCCGTGAAACAGCTCGGTTGGCAATGCAGAATCGTCGAGCGAACAACAGAAGGCAACAAATAGATAATTTGCGACGCAGAACAAGATATTTAGCTGATTTGAATCGAGCAGCGTTTCGATACGATTGCAGCAATGATTACAGCTTGCATCCTAGCGTTTGCATTGGGCAAATGGACGTTGTTTGCGAGTATTGTGGTGCATTAAAGTTTTCCGGAGAAACGCCTGGATTATGCTGCCTTAATGGTAAAGTGAAATTGCCAGTGTTGACTCCGCCACATGAGCCATTGTATTCATTGTTTTGTGGCGAAACACGAGAATCACGCCACTTTCTTGCAAATACTCGAAAATACAATAGTTGTTTCCAAATGACGTCATTTGGGGCAGACATTATCGAAGAAGGAGGATTTAATCCGACATTTAAGGTATTTATTTTTGTACTTACATAGAATGTAGTTAAAGAATAACTTACTTTATCTATTGGTATGTATTATATTTGCTAATACTGAACTCTACTCTCCCACAGAAAAAGTGTTTATAACCCAGTTAATACTGTCTGGTTTTTATTTTGTAGATACAAGGACAGATTCACCATCGAATTGGATCATTACTACCTTTCGAAGATACACAGAATAAATTTTTACAAATATATTTCATGGGCAACATGGAAGAACAACTTGATCGACGCCTAGGGATCAATGCAGGAATGAAGCGAGCAATTATTCTAGACTTGCAGTGTCTGCTTCATGAACATCATGCGTTGGTCATGTTGTTTAAGAGTGCTTTAGAGCAAATGCCAAATGATGACTATAAAGTTGTCATCAAAGCAGATAAACGACCATCTGGAACACACGAACGCACATTTAATGCTCCAACTGTAGACGAAGTTGCCATCCTGATTTTTGGTGAACAATTGGAAAAACGCGATATTGTGCTTACACGTCGCGATACTGGGCAACTGCAACAAATATCTGAAACTCATCGATCATATGACGCATTGCAATACCCACTGATGTTTTGGCAAGGAGAAGATGGATATTATTTTAATATTAAAATGATAAATCCATTGAATGGTAAAGTATCAGTATCTTAATAATGGTTAATGTCTGTATTATGTGTCTTTGAAATGGATAATTATCAAATTTTTAATTTCAGGTGAAGAAACTACAAAGAAAGTTAGCTCAATGAATTATTATGCATATCGTTTGATGATTCGTCAAAATGCTGACAACTATTTGCTGCGGTTTCGTCGATTGTTTCAGCAGTATTGCGTTGACATGTATGTAAAAATAGAAACGGAACGTTTAACATTTATTAGGTTGAATCAAGCCAAACTGCGTTCTGAGGAGTACATCCATTTACGTGATGCAGTTAGTACTGAAGGAAATGCAGCTAATATTGGTCGATTAACTATTCTGCCGGCGACGTACATTGGTAGCCCACGTCATATGCATGAATATGCACAAGATGCAATGACATATGTTCGTCATTACGGCCGGCCAGATCTCTTTATTACTTTTACCTGTAATCCAAAATGGATAGAAATTACTCAATTGCTGCTTCCCGGACAAACATCAAATGATAGACACGACATCACAGCACGTATATTCAGGCAAAAAATTCGGTCCCTGATGAACTTTATTGAATATATTAAACAACGCGTCTTTGGAGATACTCGATGCTGGATATATTCAATCGAATGGCAAAAGCGAGGCCTACCGCACGCGCACATTCTTATTTGGTTAGTGGAAAGAATTCAGCCTGACCAAATAGATGATATCATATGTGCCGAGATTCCTGATCATGAAGTCGATCCAGACCTACATGATGTTGTTACTACTAATATGATTCATGGACCGTGTGGTGCCATCAATCCCCAATCACCTTGCATGGTCGATGGAAAGTGCTCTAAACGATATCCACGGAAATTAACGGCGGAGACTGTCACTGGCAACGATGGGTATCCGCTGTATCGGCGTCGATCACCAGATGACAACGGTCGAACTGTCACAACGAAAGTGAAGAGAATGGATTTCGTTGTCGACAACAGTTGGATTGTTCCATATTCGCCACTTATTTCTAAAACGTTCAAGACACATTGCAACGTTGAATACTGCAATTCAGTTAAATCCATAAAATATATTTGCAAATATGTCACGAAAGGCAGTGATATGGCGGTTTTTGGATTGCAATCCTCAAATACCAACGATGAAATTTCACGCTATCAAGTTGGTCGTTATGTGAACTGTAATGAAGCGATTTGGCGTATATTCGCATTTCCAATTCACGAACGTCATCCTACTGTTATACATTTGGCGGTGCATCTGGAGAATGGTCAACGAGTATATTTGAACGAGTATATTTGTTGAATTACCAACAAAAGGAAGTTTATGATACTTTAATGAAGGCAATCGCTGATGAAAATGGTGGTTTATATTTCCTAGATGCCCCTGGTGGAACTGGCAAGACATTCCTTATTTCACGGCTTCGAATGCTACGCAACGTGCTGAAACACCTCCAGCAACTACATTGACCAGTTTTTTTGCAATCTGCCAAAGCGATCAGTTTGCACGAACTTTGCTTTACTCGGAGATGCCACGTTATTATACTTGGAATGCTTCATCCAAGAATTTTCAAAGACGGAAGCAAGGTGATGCGGTTCCTGGGTGTCCAGATGTGCGTTCTACTGATGCTCTTGGTCGTATGTATACAGTTCATCCAAAGAATGATGAATGTTTCTATTTGCGGTTGTTGCTGGTAAATGTGCGTGGGCCAACTTCATTTGAGACACTACGAACTGTTAATGGTGTAATATTCCCAACGTATCGTGCTGCATGTGAAGAATTGAACTTATTAGAAAACGATACCCATTGGGATACGACAATCGCTGAAGCCATTATCTCTGCATCTCCAAGTCAGATACGCACATTATTCGCTATCATAATTTCGACATGTTTTCCATCAAGCCCATGTAACCTGTGGCACAAATACAAGGATAGTATGTCAGAAGATATTTTACATCAAAGTCGTGTCAGTTCCAGAAATCACGATATTGAGATGAATGAAGAGATACATAATCGTGCTTTACTCTTGATCGAAGATATGTGTTACCTCATGTGCGGTAATTTATTAATCAGGTTAGGAATGCCAGCGCCAAATCGTGAAATGAATGACGCATTTAATCGAGAATTGGAACGGGAACGTGAATATGATCACAAGGAATTAGATTTAGTAGTTCAAAGGAATGTACCCCTGTTGAATTACCAACAAAAGGAAGTTTATGATACTTTAATGAAGGCAATCGCTGATGAAAATGGTGGTTTATATTTCCTAGATGCCCCTGGTGGAACTGGCAAGACATTCCTTATGTCATTAGTTTTAGCAACTGTTCGGGCGAGATCCAACATAGCGGTTGCAGTTGCTTCTTCTGGAATAGCAGCCACATTGTTAGAAGGATGCCGTACGGCTCATTCAGCATTCAAATTACCGTTAAATCTTCAAACTATTGAAGAACCAACGTGTAATATTGCAAAACATTCAGCAATGGCCAAAGTTTTAGCGGCATCGAAAATCATCATCTGGGACGAATGCACAATGGCGCATAAACGTGCATTAGAAGCACTTAACCGAACATTAAAAGATTTACGCAATGACTCGAGATGTTTTGGAGGAGCAATGATTTTACTGTCTGGCGATTTCCGCCAAATACTGCCAGTAATTCCAAGATCTACGGCTGCCGATGAAATAAACGCTTGCCTCAAATCGTCAAATCTATGGCGCTATGTGAAGAAACTGCACCTGACAACAAACATGAGAGTTACATTGCTTAATGATACATCTGCTGAAGATTTCTCGGAGCAATTGCTGACTATCGGTAATGGTCAAGTACCTGTCGATGAATTGAGCGGATTAATATCATTTCCAAATAATTTTTGTAATTTTGTCTCATCAAAAGACGAACTTATCAACAATGTATTTCCAAATATTATTTCTAACTACAAAAATAATGATTGGTTGAGTGAGCGAGCAATTTTAGCGGCTAAGAATAAAGATGTAGATGACCTGAACTACATAATTCAAAATAAGATCATTGGAACAATGCATTCATTCAAATCTATTGACTGCGTCACAAATGAAGATGAAGCCACCAACTATCCAATTGAATTTTTAAACTCTTTGGACGTGCCTGGCTTACCACCGCACAATTTACGCCTAAAGGTTGGCTCCGTAGTAATCATGCTTCGAAACATAAACCAACCAAAACTGTGCAACGGTACGCGTTTGGTGGTTAGTAAATTGATGAACAATGTAATTTACGCTACGATAATGATAGGAAAATTCAAAGGTGAGGAAGTTCTCATTCCGAGGATCCCGATGATCCCAACCGATATGCCGTTTGAATTTAAAAGACTTCAATTTCCGATACGTCTTGCATTTGCCATGACCATCAACAAATCACAAGGCCAATCCTTAAAAGTTTGTGGTTTAAATCTAGAACATTTATGTTTTTCACATGGTTAATTATACGTGGCATGTTCACGGGTCGGAAGACCATCTGCGTTGTTTGTTTTTGCGCCTGATAATAAAACAAAAAATGTCGTGTATCACAAGGTACTTAAGTGAAGAGCAACCTATGTAAAAATAAAATACAGAAATAATAATGAATGATTAATGTAGTTATTTAATTTTTTTTTATATTTTTTCCAAAAAAAAAACACAATCTGCTTATTTATTGCCATTAAGGCGGAACAAAGTTCGCCGGGTCAGCTAGTATATATATATATTTCACTATTCACATTTTAATATAGCTTCACGCTGTATCCCGCATATAGCAGGATATGCAGAGGGATCCTGAGAACCTAGTGTTAAGACACTCCGTTCCCCACTTTTCGCCGAATTGAGGCATTGCGTGTTGAGTGGTGGAACTCAACACTGCGCTTTTCTTTGTTATCAAACTGGAGTGGGAATCGAACCCACAATAGGTTGTTAGGCGCGTTAGGACGCGTTTCCAGTGACACGCTTGTGCCTCCGCGCCACGTCAGGCGTTCGAAATATTTTATTTTTATTTTTTTTCAGCTTCGTGCCTTTTATTGTATAACAATATAGTTATGGAGAACACACTCTTTTCTCTAACTTCCGCTCAAATTACATATAAATTGACATTGCATGCTAAATGGCGGTCTCAACGCCGCTCTTTGAAATACCATAGCGTAGAAATAGTAATACTTCGAGTGGGAATCGAACCCGCAACGACTTGTGTTTACCGTTATTCACCTTCACACTGCGCTACGATCGCTTCTTAATTATTTTTTTTACTTAAATTCTTGAATGGATTGTCATTGATTTGTTATTTTGAAATATATTAGTATGTAGGATATTTCCATATACAACTTTTAAATTATCGAGGGGCATTAGGTTTTATTTATAGGGTAAGGTAGGTAGGGTAGGGATAGAATAAATAAATTAAAATCAAGCAAGCAAAACCCTTTCAGATATAAAATAGAAAACATTTAAATACTTAAAAAACAGAATTTACAAATAAAAATGAAACTTAAAAATGCCTATATAATCTAGACCTATTAAAGAAAATATTTTATATATATATATTTAAAATTATTAATAATTTTTTTATCATTAAAATTTTTGTATAGTTTCCAGTTTTTCCATCACTAATAAATTATTGTACAATGATTTATTACACAATTTCTTTTTTTACTAAACTAAAACATATTTGACATGTTCATTCTTTAACTGAGATAACTTTTAACATAATATAAATAATGCGCGCTCGTTCACACATTGTAGCCTTTTAGCATTTTTTTATAATCCTGTTATAAAAAAAAAAAACTAAAAAGTTTTTTTATTCGGATATACCAATACCAACCTACCCTTATCAAGATGTTATCGCTTCATTTAATTAAGAGTGTTTACTTTGTCTTATGTGTAAAAGGAATTTAGGTTTATTGGTGTCACTTCGACGCGGGTTATTTTTTTTTCCTTTTTTGATGTAAATTTCGATTTTTCCTGTTGTGTATGTGTAAAAAAAATATTTTTTTGTATGTATGTGTCATTATTAATTTTTTTCATAAAATATAATATTTTATTAAAGGAAAATATTAATTTTAGAATTTTAGTCCGTCGTATCAACTGAGTAATTATAAAGTATAGATTATTGAAACTTATATTTAAAAAAAATGTATGCCTCTATTAGCAAGTGTGTATAAATGGACACATAAGCCATATTTAACAGTTAAGTAAATTATTATATATAAAAATACTAAAAATCTTAATTTATTCGAACATACAACAGGTTCGACCTCAGACACTTGATTAATCTCCCATCCTTCAATAATAAATCAACCAATAGTAGCTCCAGCTTCACGCTTTAACCGGATAGCAGGATATAATCAGAATGAATCTAGTGTCAAGACACTCCTTTCGCCATTCCAGACATTGCGCGGTAAGTGGCGGAACGCACGTTTTATCTTTATCATCAACGCCACGTTTTATCTTACTAAAGTAGAGAAATGAAAATAATTTAAATATAATAAAAAATATAAAAATAATAAAAAAATAGTTAGTCGGTGAGGATCTCACCATAGTCTTAAGATAAGGTAGTCTATTTAAGTATGCACACGAAAAAAAAAAAAAGAAACAAAAGGTACGGGCAAGTGCGAGCCCGTGGATGTAATCTAACTCATAAAAAAAAAATATATAATCATTCCCCCGAGTGGGATTCGAATCCACAACCAATCATGTTTACAATCGGACAATGTCTCATTGCGATGTTCTCTCAACCAATACTATAGCATAAATTATATAATGTAATGTTGAATTGAAACAGACAAATATGTACTTAATAAAAGTAAGCTTTAAAGTGTGAAATTTAAATTAAATCGTGCTTGATCGACTAAACAGCTATAAAGTTTCTAGGATAATCCTTACTAAGACGAGGCTTGTCTAAAGGTATTCACTGATTAAATGGTCGGACAAAGGCAGTTTTATATTTATTAATTGAAATATTACAGTTTAAAATACACATTTTTCTGTTTTCTTGATAGATTTACTCGTATACCAAAAATATTATTTTTATATCAGCGCATGTAATTTTATTTGACTAATTTATTTATTTTTTAGCTTCATGCTGTATCCCACACATAGCAGGGACGGCAGAGGGAACCAGAGAACCTAGTGTTAAGACACTCCATTCTCTTTTAACATTCCGTTCTCCACTTTATTTTATTTCATTTTATACATTTTTTAAATTGTGTAAAACAATTATTAATTATAGTTAGAACGACATACAACGACAGTAATAAAAATATTAACGGGAAGGAAGGAGATCTTATCAAGGGAAGAGGTCGAAAAGCTAAAGAATTTTGTAATACAGGTTACTCGAATATCTTGAGAGCAATTAATAATGAAAATAACGAAATTAAAATACTTCCATGTTTCGCAATAGCTTAGGTATAAAGTATTGATGTCCTTTGACGTAAGTACTATTTTGCAAGATAATTCAGATGTTGCATTAATTGTATTTTTGGGTTGGTGCAATATGGAGGAAGAATTTTTGACTCGTAATTTAAGAAGTTCTCTAAGTACAGAATTTGTGCCATAATATGATATTGGTAATTTTTCTGTATATTTTATTATAAAACTTTTGCCATTTTAAAATGTAAATCTGACTCGAAGGGATAAATCAAGAAAATTACATAGCGAAAATATTTAGTAGGTAACATCTATTCCTATACTTAAAAAACTCTAATAACTTGCCTATAAAACTCTAATAACCGTTATTAAATGATTGAGTGACAGGCATCGCGCAGCCGAAACTAACAGGCTTAGAATAAAGAAATTTGATATGTAGGTTCATTGAACAATTTCTCAAATTTCTCAAAATTCTCTTACGGGACCTAAAAATGTGATTTTACATTTTAATACCATAAGTCATAAATGTGACTTTTCCAAATAAGCTCTGTTCTTTGTTTATTCCATAAGCTATGTTCAATTGTTAAACTTTTGCTTATTTTCATCATCTTGGTTTTAATTTGTTTTAACTATAAGTAAAAAAAGATTCTGAAAGTATATATAATATTTTTAAAAAGCAATATTTTTGAAATCTCTAACGTGATTTTTCACGGAATCTTAAAATCTGTCGTTTTACATATAAAAAATTATGCTACATTTAAACTTTCGCTATTCTTTTATCTTAGATCTCATTATCTTAAACACTTATATTATTATTATTATTATTTTATAAAATTTTATCATACAAATTTCCAATAAAATATAATTTAGCTCAGTTAAAAATCAAAATTGTTCAATGAGCGAAGTAATAGACCACAAAGCGTTGCGGCGAGCCCGAAACGGCACACGTTTTGGTAATGTAAAATTGCCACATCGCTCTGTGAACTTTCATCAATAAATGAGGTGCTTATCTACATAGATTAATTTGTACCTTTTTGTTTTAGATACATTTTTTATTTATTTTTCTATAGGAATGGAATAAATAACCATTCGGGTAACCTGATGGTAATCATCGCCACCCACGACTCCGAGTATCAGGGAAACTACAGGTGCTTTTCTGGCTTTTAAGGTAGAAATAAAAAATAGACATATTTTTAATTATATGTATATGTTTATTTTATTGACTATGAATATATGGTCCGTATCTCTTCCAACTATTACATTCTTTATAAAATTTATATAGTTTTTTTCCATTACTTAGAATTTAACTTATATGACTACATAGATTTATATATATATGTAGTCATATAAGTTAGATTCTTCTTCTTCTGGCTTTGGCTTCTTAGAGTCGAGTATTTTATAGCATTTAAGTTGACAACTTAATTAAATTTAAAAAAAAAAAAAAAATTAAATCTATTTAAAATTACTTATTACTTTTAACTCTACTGTGGCCACTAATTAATTACATATTGTAATAATAACAATAAATAATATACAATTCCAAAAAAGGAAAAGACTTGAAAGATATTACCCTATGGAAGAAGATATAAGCGTTTTTTTCTACATTACATACATTAAATGTATGTACACTCTGTGGTGCACTCTGGAAAAAAATTTAAATAGGCAAATTATTGTTTCCATAAACATTTCAAATGAATTATATAATAAAAATATAATAAAAGTACCATTTGAATTTCAAGTCAGTCTCAAGTGTCTTGGATTAAAATATATTCTTCCCTGCCTTCACTCAACTTTTTCTACATCCAAAGATAAAAAAAATCTATTATTATCTACTATATTTATTGATTTTATTCAAATATTTGAAACTGACGTTCATATAAATTACCTATCTAAGCCTAGATGGTGATTCGTCTGATATTATGTTTAAACCAATTTCTAAAAAAGGAGGAGGTTCTCCATTGGACTCTATATTATGTTACCGCATAATTTTTTTCTAGGTAGATTAATTTTGGTGATTCTTTTTTATACGATAGCTACTGCTTTAGTTAACGTCAGACAAGTATTTTTGAATTATTCGCAATAATTTTAGCTCTCTAATATATTTTATTTGAAATCTGTTTTAATTTTTGATAAAGTTTTAATTATGGAATACGTTTTCTACCACAAAATATAGCAAATTTCTGTAACAAAAACAGCTAGTAAAATATGAATACGATACGCTAACTTTATGCACCCCAATTCATGAAATATTAACCTAACAAATAAGGGGTGAGTCGACAGAGTAAATTGATTTGAAATAAGATCATAATACAACCTTCATAAAGACCACTCATGATACTAAAGCTCTTTAAAGTCATCAAAATAATATATCTTATTTTTATGAACAAAGCAAATACTTGAGTATGCGTTATTTTTGCCCTTTTGGTTCCGCCATACTAAGTTTGAATAAGACTTTATTTGAGAAGAGAAATGCTTGTAATGTTGCATTTTTTCGTTTAAATATTATGAAATATTTATTTTTGGTTAATGTTATGACATGGCTTCACGCTGTATCCCGCATATGGCAGGGTAGGCAGAGGAAACCTAGTGTTAAGACACTCCATTCCCTACTTTCCGCCGAATTGAGGAAATGCATGCTGAGTGGCGGAACTCAACGCCGCGCTTTGCCTTGTTCCCAAGCCCAGGAAATGAAAATACTAAACTTTTTAATTTCCTGGAGTGGGAATCGAACCCACAACCTGTCGCGTTTACAATCGTACACTTGTGCCTCTGCGCCACGACAGGCGTTAAAAATATATAATAAATTAAAATCAAATAAATATGTTATATATATTTATAAAAGAAGGAACTACATTATAACCAAGTTTCATACCACTCCATCCGAATAATTTTCGTAAAATGGGTCGTCGTTGTTTTTCCCCTCAAGTTAATATATATTAATAGGATTTAAAATGAAAAATCAAATAATGTAATTAAAGATTTTTATTTATGTACAGAAATGCACTAAATAGTATAACCATTATGAATAATTCAAAAAATACATGTGAGATTTTAACTAAATTTAAATGGGACCTCAACAAAAGCTACAAAAATTATCATGTAAAGAGAGAATCATCCAAATTGGTTTACCCAGTAAAGAAACACAATACAATTGAGACTTCCTTTTTTGAAGTCGATAAAAATAAGAATAAATACTATCGTATATGATATATTTTTCTTAATTAATACCTAGTAAGCAATATACGTGTATTACAGTTATTAATGTCGAACATATAAAAAGCCTTTTATCCTACTCACTGGGAAATCTAACTGCTAACTCATCTCATACTTACCAAATGACGCATAGTTTAAATATGAACATTTTATTATATTAAACTATTTTATACAAGAGAAATATCATTTGCTGTAATTATAAAGGCTAAATACGCAATAAAGTAGCAACATGATGACAGCTAGATTACATTTGTAAGGTTAAAGTATTATTTCAAATGAAATATCATAAAAAGAAACTTAAAATTCATTGTTTGAATACCTATTCTAAATTTTTTTAATTATTTTTTCTCTTTATCTATTTCTTTTTCCATCATCAATATGGCGTTTGGCTGACTCTGTATTAAATTTTGATTATTTTCATGTCTTTAGTGAACCTTGTAGGATCAAAACGTATCGATAGACGTATGGAATCATCAAAATTGATAAGCACTTTTGGCCTTTACACTGCTACATGGGAACAAACATACATAGACTGATAATAATTGAATAAAATTATTCGTGATATATTACAAGACTTTCTAGTTTAACGAAGATTTAGCTTTTAGATATTCGGAATATTTTTTTTTTATTTATTGAAAGTTCTTAATAATTATTTACTAACTATAACATTATAATTACTTAAACGTACAAGAAATAGAAATTATTATAATTTTAAAAAGTTAAAATTACTTGTCTTTTGGTACAAATTATAACAAATTTACTATTAAAATTACCAATCAACTATGAGTATATATATGAATCCACTTCACACTGTCACGGAACCCTCACGTACAAGCGCCCACGTATTTCAATGCATTACCTAAATACCAATATGGATAAGTGTCGTAAACATTCGCTAAGGTAAATTTAACACGGTTAGTCAGAATATTCTCAAAAGCTATAACAGAAATCACATTAAAACGCTCCATACCATTCTTTGTCAAGTAGAAACCGTTGTTCGCTAATTTAAAACATGAAGAAGTAATTTGGGATTAACTGAAATATTAACGGTTAAAAAAGCTAGAAAGTTGATTTATTCATTTCTTTTGCTAAGTTCAATGTATGCTATGTATTGTATATGGTAAAAAAAATAATATTTATACTTGCATACAAACATAGCTTCATACTGTATCCCGCATATAGCAGGGTAGGCAGAGAGAACCTAGTGTTAAGACACTCTGTTCCCCACTTTCCGCCGAATAGAGGCATTGCGTGCTGAGTGGCGGAACTCAACGCCGCGCTTTACCTTGCGTTTACAGTCGCACGCTTGAGCCTCTGCGCCACGACAGGCGTTATATAATATTGTTTATAATGATTAATATTTAGTATTTTCATTTTCTTACTCTGGTAATAATGCAGTGTGGCGTTGCGCTAGACCACTCAGCGCGCAATGCTTCAATGTGGCGGAAACTGGAGAACGGAAGTTTTAATAGAACGGAGTGTCTTAACACTAGGTTCTCAGGTTCGCTCTATCTACCCTTCTATGTGCGAGATACGTCACAAAGGTAAATAAAAAGAATTATCATTATACGTACATGTAACAAAGGACTTGTTAAATTCGTTAAAAAGGCATGCATCCTTATAATTTTATGATAACTTTATAGCGTATCATCGTAACAATGAAAATTTAAACCAGTATGATTTGGGGAAAAGCAAGCGCTTAACGGCATACGATACAATCAGTTCTAAAAATAAAATTCAATACTTTAAGAAGTTGATTCTAAATATCCTGTTAATACTTAGAAGTGTATTAGTCACTTGCTTTTACCACCATTGTGGGTAAATACGCATACCTAACACAATAAAGCGAATTTTGTGTTATATTATTATTTATTAAATTAGAAATATAAAAATGCTTCATTCCGGCGGAAAGTGGGCAACGGAATACCGTTAAAAGAGAACGGTGTCTTAACATACAATATAGTTAAAAGAGAACGAAGTGTCTTAACACTAGGTTCTCAGGTTCCCTCTGCCTACCCTGCTATATGCGGGATACAGCGTTAAGTTAAAAAAATAAAAAATATGAAATATCAGTTTCTTGTTTTATTCCGCATAGCAACGTATTTAGAGAAAGTAGTGTCAAGACACTCCGTTCGCCGCTTTCCACCCGAATTTGAGGCATTATGAAATATAGGTAATTGTACTTTTAATATGAAATGTAAAAAATAATACAAAAGTTACAAATAAATATAAGTGTATTTACTTTGCCTACCATATTACTATACATTAACAACAACACATTCTTTAAAATCATTTTTTATCTGTATTGCCTTACAAGTAGTAATAAGTTCTTATTATAATATAAAAGTGATTAGAATATTTTTATTATGCATTTTTAACTTTAGTCTTTTTGTTTAACACTCTTCGTCAATTTTTCATTTTGTCAGTTCTTCAGTTTGATATGTACAGGCACTACAATTTACACGGCGAATTCGATACTGGAATTTGGTTAGACCATCTGTAATATATAAAAAAATTGTTAAAAAAGCACACTTTTGTGTAAAATTGAAATAAAATATTAAAAATATGTTATTTAAAAAACATGGAGTGCACGGAGCCAATAGATTACTTAAAAACACCTCGCTTTTAACAAATATATATTTTTTTATTAGAATTTTTCACAAAACGGTATTTTTTTCTTATTTTTTATATTTTATACTTTGGTTGCATTTTTTTATAACAATGTATTTTTCAGCTTTTCTCCATATTATAGTATTGTTATCAGTCCTTAATGAGTACGCAGAAATTAATCATAAATTAATTAGACGTTTAAAAGTCGGTCAAAATCGTATTCAATGTTTTCATTACAGAAATACATAGATACAGACCAAGCTAATAAAAGCATATTAAAAAAATTGGGCCTCACTTCGGATTTGTTTGTATAAACAATATATAAACTAAACAAACAATACATATTTACAAATACCAAGTTGAATAATTTTGCATTTAATCTAGACGCTAATTCTTACTCCTCATTAACACGACCTATTAAACACCCACGCATTTTTCTCATATATGAACATATTAAAAAAATTTAACACATTTATATAATTCTACGCAATTATTTACCATTAATAATAATAACAATAAAAATTCCTTAGAGTCTTCCGCCTAGTTTATGAGATTCTGTAAGATTAATAATGTTGATCAAATTTTGATCTGCATATTCGTATATCTTAATATAGATCTCTACATATGTTTTTATATATGCGTACAGCACAGTGGCCAGCACAATAACTATAAATATACTCTATTTTGATTATATTGAATAAAAAAACAGAGAAAATCTTCTTTATTTTTCGAAATTGGGATATTACACATTGAGTGGAACTTAACGCCGCGGTTTGTTACCAAAGCGAGGGAATGAAAATCTTTCCTCCAAGTAAATATTGAACTCCTAATCATTTGCATTACGTTGGGTTCATATATATATATATACTTATATATAGACTTATTTAGAATTGGCATTAATATGTCCTTGTACATAATATATACATCCTAATAACCTAGTGTCACTATGTTTTTTTTTTTTAACTTCACGCTGTATCCCGCATGTAGCAGGGTAGGCAGAGGGAACCTGAGAATCTAGTGTTAAGACACTCCATTCTCTTTCAACAATTCCGTTCCCCACTACAGTATCTGCCCACATGAATACTGTAGTATAGAAACAAACGTCGTTTATTATATTGAATCTTATTATTTGAATATAACTAAGTCCCCAAGCGCGATTTGAACACAATACTATTACGATGAATCAGAAATTACCTAACTGTGCCATAATGGCTTATTTTACAAATTTCAACGCAGTTACATGATATATGTACCAGCATAGTATATTATAAACGTACATGTTACTTACTTATACACTCATACAAACATCACATATTTTAGATCCTTTATGAGTTTCTGCTAAATTAAATTCTATAAACATCAAATGATGCACAAAAAACACGCATGTTAATCACAATACGGTTACTTAACCCGAATAATATAACGGCAGCGAAAATTTAATAAAATTTTATTAATTTCCACTAACCATAAAATACTTATCGGGAAATAATCTTACAATCATTTTCGTTATAATATAAAAAATGACATGATTAATTTGCGCAAAAAACTTTATCTCATGTAGATGGTAATTTATTTATGAGGGCAATAATAATTTTTTATACACTCGGTTATTGATTCATTGCAATTTCTTTGGATCAATATGAGTGTTAGAATTAAAAATTTTCTCGGTTATATACTTTGGATTGGCTAATTTTTATTTTTTGAATCATCACAATTTATTTCCAATATTTTATGAATCGCCATAAAAATATACGTAAAAGAGTAAATAATGAATGATATGGAATTAGGTTTGATGTTTTATTTAACGATGTTCAATTATTTTAAATGTAAATCTGTATATAAATACATAAAGCAAAAACTTTGTACCCCTTTTTACGAAAATTACGCGGACCGAGGAGCATAAAATTTGGCACATTCATAGTTTATATAGAGAAGGAGTGCATGCTAACATTTTTTTTAAATAATATTTAAAAAAAATATTTAATAATAATTTGACGTTCATGTTTATATAAAGTGACATATACATTGCTTAACACGACGCGTTGTTAACGCGTCAACAAGGACACTAGTTATATTGGTTAAGGCATTGTTATTATATTATATCTCAGAATTGCACTGATTGTGGATTCAAATCGCACTTGATGGAATGTTTACCTTAAATATATCCTTAAATATATGTAAGTATATTTATATATAGCAGAAAAAGAAATTAATAAAAACTTTTTATTAATAAATTTTAACAAAATAATAAAAAACGAAAAAGTGAATGTCGTAAGAGTGATAATAATTTACTGCGCTTTGCAAAGGTTATTTGAATTAAATCATTAATTTAGATAGCATCGTCTTTATGAGCATTATTGATAACTTTACTAATAAAGAAGATTTCAAGGAAAAAAAGGAAACAAACTTTATATAGAGTGTATTAAAAATTTATATTGTTACGAATAACTCAAAAACTACTTTTGAGATATTCCATAATTTAAATGGGGATACATCAGAAGCACTATTATAGGAAAAAAGAGTCATCAACAATTTTTTTGGTTCACCCAGTAAAAATTTTTGTGGTAATTCACATAAAAATATACAGTCGAATTGATAACCTCCTCTATGTCTTAAAGTCTGTTGAAAAACGTCACAGTGACTTTCATTCTTTTTATAATGTAATAATTTGTCACTACATTCTCCAAAGATAAGGAGTTATGCTTAACTTTTACAAATTATTACCACATTTTCACCTCCGCTTGTATCAATCTATCAATCAATCAATGTAAAAAAATCTAGAATATATTTCTATCACGCCATGATGTCCTTGCCAGGACAAACAGGATAACCATTTCATTTAGTTTCTTTTTACAACTAATTGGTTATTATCGTACAAAAGGTGAATTATTGAAAAAAATACCTCTGCTATTGCAGATATATAAAGACATAAATGAACATTTATTCTGCTTTGTTTTATCAAAAAGTTTTACTTAACTATGTTTTCGAAAGCTAGAAGTGAATAATATAATCGGGTTGTATTCTTTTCTTCAATAACATAAATAAGATACAAGAAGTTTCTACCAATATTAATAAAATGTTTTTAATGCCATAATGCTATTAGATTTCAAATGTCATATTTATTGGATCAAAATAACAATAAAACTGTTAATGGTTCTGCTATCCAAAGTTAGCTACCACGCTTAATTTATTGGGCGGATACAAATTCCTTAGGCGAAATTCACGTACTCGAACTTTAGTCGAACTCGTCGATATCTTCAATCGTTTGTTACGAACTCATAAATTTCCAAATTAACATACAAACTACACCGGTTGCTAATTTATGCTTAATAATGTAGGAAGTTGTAAACACTTTATTGTTGCTCTCTGTTTCATCTAAATTGTGCTAAAATATGTATAGCAAGATGACAATCGTTGTGGTTCAGTGGAACAAACTTGCGAGTTTTACACCAGAAATCATGTGTGATTATTTTATACCAAAATCAGTACAAATATTAATGTATTAACTATAATATATATTTTTTTCACTTCACGCTGTATTCCGCATATAGCAAAGTAGGCAGAAGGAAACTGAGAACCTAGTGTTAAGACACTCCGTTCCCCACTTTCCATCGAATTGAGGCATTGAGTGCTGAGTGTCTGAACTCAACGCCTTATTTTGCCTTGTTACCAAACCCAGGAAATGAAAATACTAAACTTTTTCTTTTTTTTTTGAATCGAACCCGCAACCTGTCGCGTTTACAGTCGCACGCTTGTGCCTCTGCGCCACGACAGGGTGTGGAATTAACTATAATTTTTATATAATGCATGAAAGAATAAGGTCACGAATATTATGCCGAAGGAATATGAAATTTGGCATACTTAAAATTTATGAAAAAGTCATGCTAGCTAATATTTGTTATATTTTACAATAATATGACACACTCACCTACTTCATGTTTGACATATATTTTTATACAAAGCGAGTCACACATTTCTATAGTGTAGGTACATGTGCGAAGGAAAACTTTGTATGAAAATTGCATTCATATAGTGCACACGGAGAAGAAATGGAGGAAACTAATATTTTTTGTAATAATTTATCAGAAATAGAAAAAAAATAATAAAATAGAGAAAAGAGAGTATACTATTAGATAATAGTCCCTACCTATTATTTTAAAACAAAAATTAATACTATAATAAATATACTGTAACCTTTTTTAAAGAAATCAGCCTAACCATAGATTTACTATATGCTCTATTGTTTTCTATATTGCAAAATATTTTAAGTGAATCAGAAAAACTCAATACATGCTTACTTATTGTCTTAGTCATATAATAGTTAAAACAAGTCCGCCATTTATATTCCCCATACAATCCTAGTGGAGTCATTAAATGTGACACAGTTATTAGTTATACATCTATAATATTTTAAAGAACCAAATTTGGATGTTATCATGTTGACATTTGTTACATATTCACGATCTGTCTAAAACAACGTTGTTAGTAATTAATAGTTAGTATAAATATTCAATACAACTTCTTCAATACAAGAATACAATTTATCATCGCGAAAATTAATTAGGAGCGTACGTGAATGTAACCTGATATGACTTTCTATGTTCTCGTTTAAATATATATATATATATATATATATATATATATATATATATATATATATATATATTTTATTGACCAAAGCGGGCAAACGAGCAGAAGGACCGCCATGGTAAGTGGATACCTTCGCCCATAGAAATTTACAACACCAGAGGCGTTACAAATGCGTCGCCAGGCTAGAGGGTAAATGGAAGAAGAGGAGACAAAGTAGTGGCCACGGCAGTCCGCCATACGGAACAGTACATTCTGGGGAAAGGATGGGTGGGAAACGGGTAAATCTGGCTTATATGCCATCGAACCGGAACACGTCATTGGATATTTGTCGGCTCGTCTTTGACATGACAGTGGTCACGAGCCAGTCGGAGGACAAACCTCCTACCACCGAACTACTGGGATACCCGCCTCTTACGGGACGCTACCCAGCGGCGGAGGGGAATAGTATTCTAACCCCGTCCCCTCACAGGGACATATATAAAGTATTTGTGTAAATCAATATGTACGTTGTTTTTAATATTAATTCATAACATAAACTTTTATATGGTAGAAAGGAAATTGGTATTGCCTCAAATAATCAATAATTTATATAAGATTTAATATCCATAAAAGATCTAGTCAACATTTTGCGTGGTACAAAAATACGTAATCAACGCGGGAAATTCCAAGTGAAACTAGTCATTCTTTTCTCTACTTACCATAGAGAAAGGAAATCATTAATGGCTTTACCCACTAAAAATATTACTTATAGATACCGCCACAAAATTATCAAAATACATACATACATACATAGCTTCACACTGTATCCCGCATATAGCAGGATAGGCAGAGGGGAACCTAGTGTTAAGACCCTCAGTTCCCCACTTTCCGTCGAATTGAGGCATTGCGTGCTGAGCGGCGGAACTTAACGCCGCGCTTTGCCTTGTTATCAAACCCAGGAAATGAAATTAGCTTTACATTTCCTGGAGTGGGAATCGAACCCACCACCTGTCGTGTTTACAGTCGCACGCTTGTGCCTCTGCGCTATGACAGGCATTATCAAAATAATTCTCTTAATATTAATAAGTACAAACCTGCAAATAATAATACTAATAACAGACCCCTAAAAAATAATATAATAGAATAGAATGTAATCGTTGTAGTAGTGAACTCGAGTAATGTCAGTTCTTACTTCCTGTATAGAATAAACTTTTTAAGCATTAAATAGAACGTTATTTTGCTCGACATTTAACGTAACTAAATGTGACGGTTATCGTCCTGTTCGTCTCGTGACTTGGATTTCATTTAAATAATTTATGTATCTACAGAATCATAATATAAAACAAGATATTAAAAAAGAACTAGTTACTCCATTTGTTTTTCTTTTTTCAAATTTCTTCAAATATAAGGTATATTTTTGATTAAGGTATATTTTAAGTGGGGAACAGAATTGTTGTGAGAGAACGGAGTGTCTTAACACGTCGGTTCTCAGGTTCCCTCTGCCTACCATTTTATATGCGGGATACAGCGTGAAGTTAAAAAAAAAAGAAAAAAATATTTTGATTAATTTTACTATAGTTTCTTTTTTACGTTTGTGATTATTTTTCATTATTAACTGTATTTTAAAAAAGAATGAGGTTATCAATTTGACTGTTTTTTTTTGTAGCATAACTTTTTACTGTGTGATCGAATATTGATGATTCATTTTTTCATGATAGCTAATGCTTCTAATGTCGCATTTAAATCTAGTAAAGATCTGATAAGTCGTTTTTAAGCTATTCATAATAAGTCAAAGTCAAAGTCAAAGTCAAAGTCGTTTTTCTTTTATTGTTAAAATTTTAATCAATTTTTTTTCTTAGATATACTTACAAAAAAAATGTTCTAACTACCATTTTTATTTAATAAAGCAGTCAATTATCGTAATATAAAAAATATTCTTCTTTCACAATACTAAATAAAGGGTCTATATTGTCTACCAGTCTGGAATGTAACCTTCATCGTCCTTACTCGACATATTTTGGCAGTGTCGTTTCGCCCACCAACCATGACATTTCGCGCCAGTCCACCTTTTTTGTTGTACGTATTTCATTGTAAAATAAGTAAACATGTGAAAACATGTCATAAGATAGATGATTATTACTCGCTGGTATCAATTATTAATTGTATTTAAAAATTGATGTGAAAGCTCTTGACGGTTACTTTGTTTGTTTACCTTCAATTTTGCTTACAGATAAAAAGTCCTTATCATGTAACTCAGTTTATTTATTGCTGAATTAATATTTAATTGTTGTTTTTGAGCGATATATTTCGCTTAATTTATTACTATTATGCGTAGAATTTTAGTGTTCAGATTGCATCATGTTTCTCATAGAAAAGATTATAGATACGAGTACATTACTTCGTTGATTTGTTTTCTGGCTAGATACGCTCATGTTATTGAAATTCATATTTTTAATTATAATTTTCAAACGTACCAGTTGTTTTAACAATTTTTTTTTAACTTCACGCTGTATCCCGCATATAGCGGGGTAGACAGAGGGAACCAGAGAACCTAGTGTTAAGACACTCCATTCTCTTTCACTTTCCGCCGAATTGAGGCATTGCGGGTTGAGTGTTAACAATGATATCCAAAAATCTCCTAAAAGCCTATAGATACTATATACGATCTTAGGCACACTAGTTATTTCAAATTTGGCAGTTGATGTGTCACAAAGTGCGATTATGTTTTCTTTTGGTTTGTATTATTACACAGATTAAATATAAATACTTTAAGCTGTTTGTAAAGGCAAACCGCGGCGTTGAGTTCCGCCACTCAGTACGCAATGCCTCAAATCGGCGGAAAGTGGGGAACAGAGTGTCTTAACACTAGTTTCTCAGCTTCCTTTTGCTTACCCTGCTGTATGGATACAGCGTGAAGCTAAAAAAAAACTGTTTATATCACGAATAATTTGATTATTAAAATTTTTGAACCCGACGTACCGAAAGCTGTGCAGTAGTCCATGGTCTCAATAAAATTAATTAAAAGTAATTTTATTAAGAGCGAAATTCATTAAAACGTTATATTTATACACCTTTATAAAATTATTGTAATTCGACAAAACTTATATATATATATATATATATATATATGTGTGTGT
>JAKGSA010000136.1:2061387-2131348 GCA_033558755.1 Philaethria dido
TCAAAAAGCTTTTACTACAGTACTATTGAATTTAAATATTTTATTAAGTGTATATTTCATTTGATGGTAAAATGGTTCCATAGTAACGGTTTATTTAACCATTTATCTAAGCATATTTAAATGTATGTAAGCTGTATTGACACCTACGAGTATACAGCAGATAAGAACAGAAGAATTTGTAACGATAGATATTTGATAGATAAAATGAATACTAATATAATAAATATATGAAAAAAAATGCAGTTTCGTGCTTTATCCTGTATAGCAGGACAGTTAGAGAGAACCTATTGTTAAAATAGTTTATTTGCTGCTTTCGTGATGCATTTTGTGATGAATGGTGGAACTTAACGTCGCCATTCGTCTTACCAGAACGAAGAAAAGAGAATAATTGGAATATAATTATTTCCACGAGAGGGAATCGAACCCATAATCAATTACGTTTAAGCTGTCCCACTGCGCCACGATAGCTTGATTAAATATATAAAATTTTTAATAATAGACATAGAATCATAAAAATTGTATTTTATTGTAAACCACTAGTAAATAAGTCATTTTATACTACCGTGTCCATTTTAAACCAACTAACAATAGCCGTAGGCTGTACAAAAAAACATTGTGATGAAAGAGTTTCTATACAAATCATATCTATACTATATTTTTAATCCTAACCCATCCCGTTAATAATTTGAACGATCGAGGCCATTCGTGAATAGCTTTTTACGTACTCTTCCTGCATCGCTAACCTCTCAATGTCGGCCAATATCTAGTACAATCAACGACCTCTCGTTAGAATTATACTATAATAATGTTATAAAATTAATTGATTATCATGAAATCATTAGTACCGCTTCATCTATTCTATATGGGTTGTTAAATTCTTCCTTATAGGATTATATTTTAATGATTAATACGTGGTTATATTTATTTGTTTATATGTAAATAGTATATTATGCATTTATGTATACAATAAGTATTTTATGACTATATATAAATACTTGAAGCAAAAACTTTGGATCCCTTTTTACAAAAAATTACGCGGACGGAGGAGCACGAAATGTGGCACACTTATAGTTTATATAGTGAAGGAGTGTAAATGCATTTTTTTGAAACTATTGCATAAAAAGTATATTAAATTAACAAAATAAATGTTACACACACTACCATGGTTTGACATCCATGTTTATATAAAATGACATATACATTGCTAAAGTCGGGGACACTAGTACTTAGAAAAACGACACTAATTTATATCTGTAGAAAGCAATTAAAAAAATATTATGATATTTCCCAATTTTTTAATGTGCAGGAAAACAACGTCAAATTACGAACAAGCTACTTCAAGGTTTAACCCAAATAGCCGGATGTCTACAAATAACCTAGTGTCCAGACACTCTGATCGTCGCTTTCCATCCAAATTTGAGACATTGCGTGTTAACTGGTGCAACTCAACGCTGCGTTTTGTCTTGCTAGAGCAAAGAGATAACAATGATTTTTATATAATCATTGCCCCAGTGGAATCGAACCTACAACCAATCGCGTCTATAATCAGACGATGTTCTTCTGCGCAACGGTGACCTCAAATAACAGCATTTTAGATGAAACAAATATATTGACAATTTAGACATATTGTGATGGGTAAAAGTATAGTAATGTTTGGATCGATATTAGAACCACGTTCTGATTCAAAGTGAGGAGTTTTTTTTGCCTTGTAGGTACTTCTAAAAGTTCAAGATTACTTCAGGGCAAGTGAAGAATAATACAATAATTTTGACGTTCAAAAAATTCACAAAAACATTTGCTTACATAAAATGAATTTCAATGCTGGAAAAATTTTAGGAATTTAAAGGTAAAATATAAACTTATATTTTAGAATTCATTATAAGTCAGTAGGACTCATAACAATAAATAGATACTTTTTTATATAATTTTTTTTATTTTATTCACTGCGTATTTACACATAGTCCCTACATTTTGTCTATGATTACAGTATTAAATTTTTTTCCGACATACTACTATGACTACATGTATAGTTCCTCAGAGTCCAGTAATAACGTAAGTCCATTATAAGTCTGGATTTAAGAATTTCAGATATCTATTGAAAAATCCAGAAGCGCTAACTCTCAAAAATTTAGAACTGATATGCCATAGTAGAGCAGTGCTGATTGTGTTTCGTTATACAAGCAATGTCGATAGGTTCATCCAGGTAAATTAAAGAGCAGCGTTGAAATCCACCAACATTATAATCTTTTAAAACTACACAAAATGTAGACAGCAATGCGCTATCATTGATCTTCCTTATAATTGCGACGACATATAGTAAAGCTAAAACACATAGAGTAATGCTAAAAAGAATTTCTCTATCCATAAGACAAGATATATTTTATATATAAACAAATTCACACATAAAATATCGCATACTTGAAAATTGGCTATAAACGTCTGATAATTTTTATAGTGTCCCATTTAACGAGAACTACTAAGCCGTTTGCGTTAACCTTTATTTATTTAAGTACAAAGGATATTAACGTCAGCAATGGCCTTAGCCTCCCGTATTCGAATTTCAATGCAATTTAATGAGGGATGAAAATGCTATAAATATTAAAAAGAATACAGTGTCAATGAGTAATCACCATATTTATGGTGACAAAACACTCCTTTCTCCGATTTTTCCCAAAACACGCTTGATTTATCCTTATATGTCACCTTTTGCTAAACAACCTTCATACAGACTCGTGACATCCGGCACTTTAAAATTTATTCAGCATTTCGAAAGGCATCGCAAATTAAATTGATACCAAACTGCATCAAATAGTACACATATTTTATAAGCAATAGATCATATTCTATCCAAACTGAAAGAAGGTTAATACCACTATTTTTAAATTTTGCCTTTACAAATAATCTCATTAAGCCTTTCACCTAAATATATCTTAATGTGTTTGTAAAAATAGCTCGCAAGTTTTGCATCATTAAGTGAAATCCAAGCAAATTATTTTATCAATAATAGGTAGGTACTGTTATTTAGAAATATCTCTTAATTAAGATAAAAATTAGCAGAAAATTGCAAACGAGACAACAAAACTGTAAACCAAACACGACTTATCTAATTTCAAGCATTAAAACACATTTTTGCGTAGTAATAATCACAAAACAAAGTTATTATTAAAATTTACTTATAATTTTGGCAAATGAACGCAATATTGCGAGCAGATTGACCCAACTTAACAGTGATATATATAATTATGTGTGTCACCGAAATACCACATCTACATAAATTTTGTATGCTCAAACGGGGTGCAACAATACGATATTTATGCCCGAGAGTCGACCGGCGCCGGCGCCTGCGACATCCGCCAAAACATTTAATAGCCTGTACAACGTACATACCAAACATTCTTTTAGATTCCTGTTTTAACGATTCGGTTATCGAGAACGGCGCCGAACTGATGATCGTTAAATATGTATCAGATTCAAGGGAAACGTAACGTCTTATTCGTGGGGAAGTTTCGAGGTCAGTTCTTTGTAATTCGACAATGAATTTTTGTTAAGTCACGGGTGGTTTTTGACAGTAAAGCTGAGTAATGTGGTGCGAGGATTATGTTATATATATGCTTACGAAGTAAATTAATGTATGGATATTAATTGATTTGTATGTTGGTAATTTTTTTAAAGATATTTTTGATATCTTATTACAAACACGAACAATAAGTATAATACAAGAAATAATGCAATCGTCAATTTGATAATGTTATGAGGTATTTAAAAATGTTAAGTACACTTTACCTGATATTTGACCCAATAGCCTAATATGTGATACCCCACCGTGTTAAGATATTCGTATGGACACTCTTTATTTAACGTAAACAAATACAGATACAATTCTTAAGTTTTTTATTTTTTATGGACCTAAAAAAATATATTTATTTCAATATTTTTAAGAAAAACAAACACTAAGCTACGTAGTAGTAGAAACATAAAAAGACCATAAAAATTATCAACCTGAAAAAAAAAATTAGTAACCTGTAAATATTACATTTGTAAATAAAAGCAACAACGCAAAGTGCGGCGTTGAGTTCCGCCACTCAGCACGCAATGCCTCAATATTCCTCGGAAAGTGGGTAATGGAAATGTGAAAAGACAACGGAGTGTCTTAACACTAGGCTCTCTGGTTCCCTCTGCCTACCCTGCTATGTAGGATACAGCGTGAAGCTAAAAAAATGGTACTTAATTACTAGTTGTCGTCCGCAACCTCGTTTACGTAAACTTTGACCCTTGCCGTACTATTTCTCCTTTACATACCATACAATTCCGCATTTTAGACTGTAAATGCAAAGTTTCTTTTTTACTGTCCCCATGAGAATTTTGGAGAACCCTCTCTTAATGGTCCCCTACACTCTTTAAGTTATATTATGTATGTATTGATGTTATATATTGTCCGAACCAGTTTACTATTAACATATTATTTTTGTGTTTTAATTTGTGATTGTTTCATTTTTAAATATTTTTAAGTAATTAGTATACACGAATATAGCACTAGCTATAATATAAAAATAGAATCATCAAAATTCATTCTTTCATTAAAAATTTATATGGTAACACAAAAAAAACACTTAAATTGATATCTTGCTTTTTAAAAATGGTTAAAAATGGACTCCGCTGCAAATCCATGTATATTGTATTTACACATAAGCATTCTATTACACGTAAAAACGTCAAAAAGTATACTGTAACGGACTTTTTCACGACTGTATAAGTAGAGGATCAAAGGTCTGTAAATTGATCTTAAATAACGGTATTGATAACCAACCATCCAAGCCCCTTTTTGTTGACAAGAGTTTAAAAGCTCTTTGTCATACAAATTGATGTATCGGACACTGTGTTATGGAGTACTTTGTCGTTATATCACTATTATCTCAAACTTTGATTGAAAATATAGGTGTTGTGTTTCTTTAAAATATATATTTGTTATAGATTACGTATTGGTGCAGTTTGGGCTCATGGGAGTGTATGAATCAGTAGTAGCTACAAATTTCGCTTTAAAAAAAATATGTTTTTAATTACAATTTTTTTTTAACTTCACGCTGTATCCCGCATATAGCAGGGTAGGCAGAGGGAACCAGAGAACCCAGTGTTAAGGCACTTTTTTTATGTATATTTCATGCTACAGCAAAGGCTGTGTTTTTCTCAGGGACATACTACTATAGATACGAAAGCCTCAATCTATGTCTGCAAATATCTGCCAAGCAAAATGTGAGGGACACGTAAATATTTTATTTCAAATCGTTAAATGTTATATTTTATTGGTAATATACGAATTTCTAAGAACAATATAGAATGACACCATAGTGGGACAGGTAAATATTTTACCATATACGTAAAGCATGACTAATTTCAAATTATTGTGACTTTAGATGTCATTTTTCCAATATGAGTGTCGCTGTTGACGCGTTAAGAACGCGTTGCTTTTAGAAACGAATTTGTCACTTTATATAAACTTGGATGTCAAATATATGATAATGTTTGTTACATTTCTTTTATTATTTTTATAAGAATTATTTTAAAAAATATTAGCATTCTGTACTCCTTCTCAATATAAACTATAATTGTGCTAAATTTCTTACCTCTCTATACAAAATTTTTGCTTCACATATTTTTTTTTTTTTTTTTACGGATACCGGATGGCAAACGAGCAGAAGGACCGCCTGATGGTAAGTGGTTACCTTCGCCCATGAACATCTACAACACAAGATATGTACTAGATGCGTTGCCAACCTAGAGGATACAGATGAAAAGGGAGGATAATGTAGTAGTCCGCTATCGGAACCACCACATTTTGGGGAAAGGATGGGTGGGAAAGAGGAAAACCTGGCTTACATGCCATCGAACCGGAACACATCATAAGATATTTGGCGGTTCGTCTTTGACATGATAGTGGTCGCGAGCCAGACGGAGGACGAACCTCCTACCACCAAACAAAATAACAAAATAACTTCACATATCTAGGTAATGGAAACTAGCATATTGCAATAATGATAAGAAAAGAAAAAAACATTAACCATATTATAATAATTCACGAAACAAAAAACAGGTATCAACGTGATTTACTTCATATAATAAACAATAAGCTTAGTTTTAAAAGTAATCATTAATTACGGGTTCAAATATTTATTGCCGGTCATTATGATTCAATAACCACAGGCCTTTAGTAAGACAACGGTAAATGTAATCTATTACAGCAAACGTTTAAATCTTTGAAGACACTATAATAGCAAGTGTTAGATGAAATTGAGATATCAATCATACAGTGTAGGTTGAATATTAAAAACTGTACAGTTATTATATTCATGGTCATTTCTTTTTAACCGATTTCAAAAAAAGGAGGTGAATTAATTTTGATCATTTTATTAATTTTAATATATTATTGTCAATGAATGAAGTGGAAATGAAAGAATGGAGTGTCTTAACACTAGGTTCTCTGGTTCCCCCTGCCTACCCTGCTATATGCGGGTTACAGCGTGAAGCTAAAAAAAAAAAAGAAAATCTTCGTCAATCAATGCTATCAATGATTCTGATGTGATTCCAAATTTAGTTAACTGATAAGTCGCTTTTGAGAAATTCGTAATAACGGTACTTTTCACAATTTTTTTTTGAATTCGGATATGTTTTTTTGTTTTAATTTTAATTCTTATTTATCATTTCTATTCGATTATTTTTTTAAATAGATTTTTTCGATTTTGCATTACATTACACAAAATCTTTATAAAAAGTAATTTATAAGTTTTTTTTTTTAACTTCATAAAGCAGGGTAGGCAGAGGGAACCTGAGAACCTAGTGTTAAGACACTCCATTCTTTATGAGAAATTGTTGTAAGCAACAATTCCATTCCCCACTTTCCGCCAAATCGAGGCATTGCGTATTGAGTGGCGGAACTTAACGCCGCGCTTTGCCTTGTTTCCAAACCCAGAAAAATGAAAATACTAACATTTCCTGGAGTGGGAATCGAACCCACAACCTGTCGTGTTTCATCTAGATGCATACAGTTCTTTTTGCGTAAAAGAGTAACATACATTATACCCACATAAAATTTCACAATATTAATAGGATTAAAAAAAAGTTTTTTTATTATTTTGCACTAAGCGTTCTCACCTTGGATAATGCTACCCAATACATATTGGCTATATATGGAGAAATGATATGTCACTAACTGTCACCTCTACTATATTTAAGAGTTTCTTAGTTCGACATCTTCATCCAATCAGTTATGCTTACTTCGTAATAAAAAAATATAAGATAGATAGGTTTTTAAAGCTTCACGTTTTTTCCCGAATTCGAAACACGCTTTGTCTTGTCAGAGTAGAGAAATGACAATAATTTAAATATTCTCCCGAATGGGAATTGAACCTACAACCTGTCTCGTTAATCAGATCCTGTTCCGCTGCGCCACGTTGGCCTCAAACAGTAATAATATTACTGAGTTCTTTGATTCGATCATCGCGATGATCGCGATTATTACACAAATTAAATTATTTTAACCGGATTAATCGCGTATATTTTACAGTAGTCCGTGATCCCAGGTAGTAAAGTGTTCGAAACGTCGGGTTTCCAAAAATGTATTTTCGAATACTAAAATAACGCCTGTCGTGACGCAGAGGCACAAGTGTGCGACTGTAAAGGGGCAGGTTGTGGGTTCGATTCCCACTCCAGGAAATGTAGTATTTATATTTTCTGGGTTTGGTAACAAGGCAAAGCGCGGCGTTGAGTTCCTCCACTCACGCAATGCCTCAATCTGGCGGAAAGTGGGGAACGGACTTGTTGAAAGAGAATGGAGTGTTTTAACACTAGGTTCTCAGGTTCCCTCTGCCTACCCTGCTATATGCGGGATACAGCGTGAAGTTAAAAAAAAATAAAAAAATAAACGCGATTATTCCGGTTAAAATAGTTTCATTTAATATGAGTAATAATATTTTTATAACTTTTTAAACATTTTACAATATAATCAAGTAAAGAAGTGTTAAATAAATAAAACATTCTAGAACATATCTTATTTTGCTCCAATTTAATTTTATTGACGTGCGAAAACCACATGCTTTGCTAAAAAACATGAAATATATAAACATATTTAAAAACATGCTTTATTATATGTATATACGATATATATTTTGATGGCGCCATTATTAATAATTTAGATTACGTGGAGAGGAATTCGAGATACCGCGGTGTCATTTTGGTCGGCGACCGCGCAAGGCCGCGCAGATCCGATGACCTCAAACCAACACGTGAAGATACAAAGCAAAACAACTTATGCTTAAATATAGTTTTATACACATCCTATATCGATATATTATTATTTTTTTTGTATAAGTTATATATTTTTTAGCTTCACACTGCAGCATTCCGCACATAGCAGAGTAAGCAGAGGAAACCAGAGAACCTAGTGTTAAGACACTCATTTAACATTTTCGTTCCCCACTTTCTTAATATTATATTAGATATCAAATTGTAAAATGAATAAATTAAAGAAAAACGTGAATGACCTTTTATTTACTAGCTTAGAAGGCATTTAGGTACTCCACTATAAAGTGCGTCACGCCCTTTATGTATCACTACCTGTTACCCGCGACTTCACTTGCGGAGTCAATTGCAGTCCATACGACATGCTATATGTAATAATGCGTATATACATTAATTTGAAAGATTTGAAGTTACTAGATTTTTTTTTTATATATAAAAAGTAATCTATGTCCTTTTTAATATATCTAAGAATATGTGTACAAAGCTTCATGATAATCCATTGCAAATCGATCTACTAGGATATGTTAGTTTTGAACTTTAAATGTCTTGTGATTCTCTCTGTGGCGATAGCCTACGGTTGAAGTACGGATTATAATTTGGTTTCTTAAATACTCATTCTTTATTGTAATGCAGCGTAGCTATTGTAATATAATTTAAAATTTCATATCGCCTATGGAAATAATTGTTATAAATTACATAAGAAGGTGCGTGAATATCCAGCTTTATTTTCAGTAGATTACATACATTTTTGTCACTGGCATATCTGTCTTTATGTTATTTTTAAACAAGTGTTCCAAGTGCTCCAACCCAATTCGGCGGAAAATGGGGAACGGAGTGTCTTAACACTAGGTTCCCTCTGCTATTTGCGGGATACAGCGTAAAGCTATGTATTTATGTAAGTATTCCAAGATACTATACAATAATTTTCAAATATACTCGTATTACTTTTATTTTAATATTTAAAAATACTTATTTTCTTAAAAATCTAGTTTTATACTATATAGTTTTTTTTTTTTTTATGGATACCGGATGGCAAACGAGCAGAAGGACCGCCTGATGGTAAGTGGTTACCTTCGCCCATGAACATCTACAACACAAGAGATGTACTAGATGCGTTGCCAACCTAGAGGATACAGATGGAAAGGGAGGATAATGTAGTAGTCCGCTATCGGAACCACCACATTTTGGGGAAAGGATGGGTGGGAAAGGGGAAAACCTGGCTTACATGCCATCGAACCGGAACACATCATAAGATATTTGGCGGTTCGTCTTTGACATGATAGTGGTCGCGAGCCAGACGGAGGACGAACCTCCTACCACCAAACAATAACCAATAGTGTCGATAGAACTAATGGGTTAAAAGTTACAGTATTTGATAATCTACTATTCACTGAACTTAAAGTTGAAATGGTTAGTAGTTATTAAATATCTAATTCGTTAATAACTTAGTGGTCAAGTAGTATTTATATATCATTAATGTCTCCGTAAATGAGTTAATAACGCATTGCGTAGTGACGTATATGTCACTTTATATAAACATGGACGTCAAATCACCTGTCGTGGCGCAGAGGCACAAGCGTGTGACTGTAAACGCGACAGGTTGTGGGTTCGATTCCCACTTCAGGAGATGTAAAATTTAGTATTTTCATTACTTGGTAACAAGGCAAAGCGCGGCGTTGAGTTCCTCCACTCAACACGCAATGCCTCAATCTAGCGGAAAGTGGGGATCGGAAACGTTGAAAGAGAATGGAGTGTCTTAACACTAGGTTCTCTGGTTCCCTCTGCCTACCCTGCTATATGCGGTATACAGCGTGAAGTTAAAAAAAATGTCAAACCATCTTCTCTATATAAATCATCAGTGAAAAATATATAAAATCATTAGTGAAATCATCTTCTCTATATAAATTCTATTTGTGTCAAGTGTCAGTTTTCTCCGCCCGCATAATTTTCGTAAAAAGGATCCAAAGTTTTTGTTTCACGTATTAATATATAGATAATATGATCATTTCCTCTTTCAGCGAATTCAATTTCATTTAGACTTTTGTTTACGTAAAATTTGACATTCTTAATAAAACAGTTTTGTTATTTTAACCTATATAAAATTGAATCGGTGAGTGCAGAAACAACGTAAGTCCGAATTTTCAATTTTTGCAGGAGGGAGAAAAAAAAACACGCATCTTGTCTTTCTAAGCTAGTTTAAATCGATTACGATTTTTTGCTTTTTTTGTGACCTACGTTGTTTCTGCACTCACCGATTCAATTTGTATACGGGTCCGGATCCGATAACTAGAATATATATATTTTTTAACCTTCACGCTGTATCCCGCATATAGCGGGGTAGGCAGAGGGAGCCAGAGAATCTAGTGTTAAGACACTCCATTCTCTTTCAACATTTCCGTTCTCCACTTTCCGCCAAACTGAGGCTTTGCGTGTTGAGTGGCGGAACTCAACGCCTTGTTACCAAACCCAAGAAATTAAAATATTAAATTTTACATTTCATGGAGAGGGAATCGAACCCACAACCTGTCGCGTTTTCAGTCGCACGCTTGTGCCTCTGCGCCACGACAGGAGTTACTAGAATATTTTCATAGCATTAACTTAATATTCTTTACTCTAAGCGTATTCTTTTAGCATTTATAAAATTTTCAATTAAGTTTTATGATATGTTTTGTTGTTATATATCATATATAACGACTTAATGGTTTAATTTCATTAAAATAACATAACATTTTATTTGGTCTATAATAGACAAATGATACTGAATACCATTATAATATATTTAGGTAAGTTCGAGATTGTTCCATAATAAAAAAACTGCTTAAAATTATAAAAATATGAAAATTGGAGCAGTTGCTTCAAAACAAAGTTAATATATTCATATGTGGGCGCCAGTTTATTATTAAAATTCCGCAATTTTTTCGCCATATAGAATTGTTTACAGTATCAAATTATTTTGGAGACCATCGTGGCGCAGTAAATTCGATTGCGATCTGATTATACAAAACGGGTTGCCGTTGGATTTTGCTAACTAACACGTTATGTTGATAAAATGTTCATTTTAAATATATAAGTAGACAATAAAGTAATGGGTAATAAAATATTATTTTTAATTTATTTTGCCTGTCGTGGCGCAGAGGCACAAGCGTACGACTGTATACGCGACAGGTTGTGGGTTCGATTTCCACTCCAGGAAATGAAATATTTTCATTTCCTGGACTTGATAACAAAGGCAAAGCACGGCGTTGAGTTCCGCCACTCAGCACGCAATGTCTCAATTCAGCTGAAAGTGGAGAACGGATTGTCTTAACACTAGTTTCCCTCTGCTACCCTGCTGTATGCGAGATACAGCGTGAAGCTATGTCTGTATGTACTGTTTACTTATTGTGATATATTATAGTAAAAATGAAGCTTTAAACAAAAGATGAAAACCAACTTCACATAGAATGTGCTTAAAAGTATAATTATTACGAATAACTCAAAACACTTAACGAGTGATTAGATCTTAACTATTAGAAGCACTACCTATCATATAAAAAAAAACATTAAAAACTGCTTCACCTAGTAAAAAATGATGTGGAAACAAACCTAAACTACAATCAGGTTGAGAAAAAGGAGGTTCTTCTTTGAAGTCTTGAAGTATTTAAACGATTTTAAAAATAGGGATTTTAAATTTAACAAGTTATAATTATAAAAAGCAAAAATCCCGACTAAACCAATTCTTCAAATTTAGGAAGCAAATACAAACAAAGTAGGCAATAATAGCTAGTTATGCGTTATATAGTTGAAATGTGCTAATTAAGTCCTTTCATTTGTTACCCCACACGGTACACATCAACAATTTTTTATTTTTATTCATAACGTTTTCAAAATTCTAATTGCCTTTAGAGGGCGCCATATTGAATTAAGAATGACGTCACATATCTAAGAACACGTGGAGTATTAATACCGACACTTTAATTATATAAATATATCCAGGGATTTGGAAGATATGAGGTAATAAAGAATATTACAAACATACATGATACGCACGAAAAAGATAACATTCCTTTGACAGTCGTGTAAAAAAATTTAAAATTTATATGTGATCGTTGATTATTTTGACACTAATACAACTTAGAGCGCTACTACCTTTGCGGTGCGATGAAAAATGAAATAATACCTGTTTAAAGGATTTATTCACCAGATTTTCCAGAATTGCATCTTACACGCTAAGCCCAAAATAAATAAAATTGTACAAAAAAAATACTGAAATAATAAAAAATACGACAGGCGCTTGAATATAAAAAAAATATGCTAAGACATCGAAATAACCATATTTGACGAATTATGTTAGGTCATCCATAAATAAAAACATAATATTTAAGATTTACGATATTAAAAATGTATTAAATCTCATCAAAAGTTAAATTAAAATTAATTTTATGACGTTTACTCAATAGGTTAATTTGTAATCTTAATCTACTCGCAAACCGGTGCCTTTGTACCTTCTCATCTGGCTTGATATATGTATATATATTGGTCAAGGAAAAATATCTGATTGAATAGGAATTATTATAATAAATATGTAATAAATAACAAATCAGATCACATATAGAATATGTTTGTTTTTAATATTAGTTGAAATCATCTCATTATGTTTAGTTTTCATTGTTTATTTCGATACAAATTCTTTATGAAATATGAGTTTATTTTTATTTAATGAAAAGGTCACCTGATGGCGCCATGTATCATATTGTTTCAAGTAAATATTTTTCGTTTCCTATGTGTGTGATTAACACTTTAAAATTTCAAAAATACTTAATAAACAGCATTCTCTCTTGCCAAATGGTTGTTCTTAAAAATAATCTTTGGGTAGCAGAATTTTGTAAAAATCTCTACGTCCATCATCATCGTCAAAGCCTATAAGAATTTCGGCGCAGCCGGCTATAGAACGCATGGCTTACCAGCGGTCAGAGTGCTTGGACGGTTTCCAAGAGGCGTGGGTTCGAGTCCCGCTGTGCTCAAATTTTTATATTTTTTCTAATCATGTTTCATAAGTGTGTGATTAACATTTAAAAATTTCAAAAATAAGTAAATATTTTCTTGCATAGATAATAAAATTTACATTTAACAAGAGTATTCATTTATATTAATGTCATATTTTGTATCACAAAAAGACTAACTTAAAAATTACTTTCTTCCTCAAAACCATCATAATATATACAAAAAAATTATCTATAAGCAAATAAAATAAACAATATTAATAAAATTCCAAAGTTCTTATTGATATAATTTTTTATATATGTATGTATAACTTTGGTTTTCCTCGCCGCTTACCAGAAACAGTATCGTATTAACATATTCAATTCATAAATTAAGTATTTTATTATATTTTGACAAAGAAAATGAGTGATATTGAGCTCATTATATCTTCACGAAGGTATTTATTGTAAGGTCACGATGAATCAGTAATTTTCCCCAAACGTTCAGGATATATACGTAATCGAAGGCTGAGGTACAAAATTTGTTTTCTAAGAATGACATTCTAATAGAATGATTTATATCTTTTATAATGATTTCTTAGATATCAATTCGTATAACGCTTTAAAGTTATCCGAATATTTCTAAAACTAACTATGATATTAGATGCAATATGAGTCTCAACTATATTTGGTATTTTTTCCTATATTTCGTAAAATATTACTATTAATATGACCACATTAATTGAACACATTGTAAAGTATAAGAAATTATGACTTTGTTTTTTTTCCTAAACACACGTTAGCGTTTAAGTATTTTAAGCCATGAGTATATTTTTTTATCATTTTTAAATAATAAAAATGTTTAGTTTATAAATTTCATTACAATTAGTAATTAATTCTGCAATAATGAGATTCATGCCTAAAATGTAAGGAATAATTAATATTTGACAAAAAAAAGACCTGTTTCAAATAAAATGCAGTAATAAGAAAAATTATTACGAATAACAATACCTCAGATCATACTACACTAAATTTAAATGGAACCACATCGGTAGCACTACCTATCAAATTAAAAAGGTATCATCAAAATTGTTTCCCGAGTAGAAAAAAATGCGGTACACATTAATAGAACAACGACCTCCTCTTTTTTGAAGTAGGTTATAAAGATATTAATTATTATAATATTAAATTAAAAATTAAAAACAAAATAGAATATGAATAAAACACAATTACAAATTTTCCTTTACATGTTATTTATTTAATTTGAAACTCAAATGAAAATTACTAAAAATTTAAGAAAATGACTGCAAAAATTGATTTATACAAATCCTTGTAACATCGCTAACATACAAATTGGTTCTTTATTAAACAAAACATTATTTGTTTGACTACAATCTTGACAGGAATATTAATTGTTAATACATTCAAAAATAATTAAGTTCGTATCGCTAATTTTATGCCGACCTTAGTATTTTTAACCTATTCTAAGTTTTTATATCGCGGGACAACAATGTTTAACTGTTTGAAACGAGGACGAATTCGGAACAAACGAGCAAAAATATTTTTTAAGTTAATTTATATTCTTATCATCTTTTAATCATTAAAATTTTATTGATGTTATCTATTTGGAAAAAAAAATCAATAATCTTCCTAGTATTAATAATACAATAAGCGATGGGGGGTCCCATTAATTGACACGTTATGTTTCCGAATCCAAATTAGAGTAGTCGCTGAGCCTTCCACTTCTTATTCATATAAACGTGCATACCATTGGGTTATACTAATTTTTACAGTTACAATTTATATTGGCTGAATTTGACGCGGCTTTTTGTTAGCTGTCCTGAAAAATAAACATTATTTTAAAATTATGGCCCGTGTCAAATTGAACTCACAACCGAACGTGCTTACAGCCAGAAGCTGTCCCACTACGCCATAAGGGAAATATTAAAATAAATAACAAATTAATTAAAAAATAAACAAAAGCGTGTTCCAATTAAAATAATTTTCTCATCATTCTGATAAGGACATTAGATTCAAACTATGCAAATATTGGAATACATCGAACCCGGACACTTTGCAAATTTCCTAGACTTTCGTATATTGATTGATAGATAGATAAATAGTTTATATTACGGGTAAAACTAACAATTTTTTTTTTTTTTTGAAATTATTGTAGAATATTGGAAAGTACTATAAACAATAAGCATTTGTTATTTGATTCAATTAAATCGTAATCCCAATCTTAATTTAAGTAAATAGTAATCTATAACTAAAATATGAATTTATAAAGTATTAGACGAAAATTTAAAGTAAATGTAAAGTAAATAATAACTATAAAACATATTTCATACTAATATTTGCCAGCAAAAACGAAATTCGTTTTTGTGGTCTTTATGATCTTTGCAATATTGTATCCATTTACCGCCCTTTGGCATCTAAAATAAGGCAAAAATGAAACCACCTTCACTTATATCATATATAATATATGGTCATATCCCCATTTTTATTATTATATACATCTAAATAAAGCAATGTATATCAGTTAAAATAACTTTTGCTAAAACACAATTTTTCATATGTTACATTCAGTCTCTATCTATCTGAGAGTCCCACACTTGATGTTTCCTTTTGTTTAACTGTACCATAAATAGCAAAATCGTGTAGAAACAAATCATTTTTCATTTTCAAAACTTCTTTATTAATATAAATATAAGTTACAATACAATTGTTGAAAGAGAATGGACTGTCTTAACACTAGGTTATCTGGTTCCCTCTGTCTACCCCGCTATATGCATGAAGTTAAAAAAAAAAATCAATACAAATGTTTATACGATAGGTATTGTCAAGATCTAATGTGACATAAATTTGACTTATTCAGGCTAGTTTCGCCTATATAAGCTAATAGGATACAGTTTAACAAATATCTTATCACAACTTATCATAAAAATAAATTACATGGTGTAAAACAGAAAATAAAATATATAATTTAAATAAATTAAATATATAATAAAATATATAATTTCTTTTTGTAAGTAGATATTGTTAATTTCTTGGAGTAACAGAGAGTAGAAATAGAGTAGAAACAAATAAGCTAGCTTAAGACACTCTATTCTATTTATTATTTAGACATAGCATGTTCGAATGCGCAACCCAACGCTGCATTTTGTTTTACCAGCCAAATGAAAACAGTTTAAATATAATCACTCCGCATGGATATCGCATCCATAATAATCATGGATATATTCGATAGTGCAACAATGGCAACGAATCATTTTAAGAAAAGATTTTTTATTATTTATTTACTGTACTCTTATAAGTTAATTGCTTTTGAAATTGAATTTAAATGGGAATGTTACAATTAAATTTAAGCGTACAAACAATCTATATTTGAGAAAACATTATTAGAGTATACTCTCCATAGTCTATATTTTATCAATTAGTCGTTTTCCAATAATTAGGATTTGAAAGGAAACAGAAGAAAATCATCTAAATATAAAATGCACAAAAAAGTAAAATTATTTCGAATACCTCAAAACTCACCAGATGTTAACCAAATTTAAATGGAACCACATCAAAAGTACTAGCTATAATATAAAAAAGAATCATCAAAATCGGCTTACCCAGTAAAAAATTATACAGTAATACATAAGTCGACTCATACAGTCGAATTGAGAATCTCCTTTTTTTGAAGTCAGCTAACGAAATACCTATTTATATCAAAAGTTATATATATATGATCATATCTCTGCATGTAATTCCAATTAATTTCAACGTGAACAAAAAAAATATATAAATTGTATGGAGGAGCGTTTATTTTTATAGCTCATTAACCTACCCAAAGCTTTTGTTCTTTTAATGAATAGCTATAGCGTTTTTATTTTAAGGCTCTAACGAAGTCTACCGGTCTCTTATTCCACTGTTAGCCTATGGTCTTAGCTAATGAGAATATATATAATAGTGCTTACTTAAACTTTAAAATGGTTTTGCTTTAAGTTATGAGTTAGTATCGAAATTACAAGTGACCAGAAATAGATTTAAAGTCAATTTATGCTCGCCAGCGGTAGGCGCGAGAAGTATAACAGTGAAATGTAACTATAATCTTCAATAAGATCTCGGCCTTTCTAGAACTATTATCAGTTTATAGCACGTACTTCTAAGGTGGTACTAGGAGGAGGTAATGAGAGGAGCGCGGCCAGTAGAGGTGAACGTTAATGGGCATTTTAAACGACTTAAGCCAACCCTCAAGTCTCATAAGTCCCAGGGACTCTCCAAACTCTTCTACCACACCTACCGCACCTATTGCACTAAATCCATAGATTGCTAAGGCGTTTATCCTCATATTTTATTGACAACTAATACTATAACTAGTTATTCCTAAACATATAGTTTCAAAAAATGCAGCTTCATACTTTATCCCGCATAGCAAGGTGTTCAATGAAAACACAGTGTCAAGACACTCCGTTCGCCACGCTAACTGGCGGAACTCAACGCCGCACTTCGTCTTTGAATCGAATCGACAGCCAATCGCGTTTACAGTCAGTCGCTGTCCTACTGCGCGTGATTTTCGCACATTGAGAGGTTATTTTAAGTATTTGAATTGAATTTATTACCATTTTTATCAGTAAGCCGACATCTTTTGCATTGTAGGCAAATAAAGAATAATAATACCAATTTTTCTTTACTAAGTACAGAACAGCTACTGTATATATATTTTTTAAAAAGAAATCTCTAAGTCCACTTTAAAATAATTGTTTACGTCTTATAATAGAAAAAAACAAGAAATATTATAAGAAAGATCCGATTATAAGAATTTCTTTTTGAAAATAATCGAAATGAAATCGTTATGTTTTTTACTAACAGCGCTTATGCTCCCGAAGGTTGTCCACTTGACCGGTCAACCGCCGAGATTTTAATGTTATTTATGTATGTAAGGGAAAACAATCACAATTTGAGTAAACATTTCAATAAGGTAAATGCTTAAATAAATATAGAGACCATCGTTGCTCAGTGGAACAGCATCTGACTATAAGCGCAATTAGTTGCAGGTTCAATTCCCATTCGGGGGAATGATTATATGTAATGTATTTTAATTTCACTTTAAAAGTTACCGACATTGCTTGAAGAATTGCTCAGCTAATGTGGCAGTGGGCGGGACACATAGCGTGGAGAACCGGTGGCCGTTGGGGCGGAAAGGTTTTCGAGTGGCGACCACGAACCGGACGACGCTCAGTGGGCAGGCTACCTACCAGGTGATCTGATCTGGTCACGATCGCCGGAACCCGCTGGATGCGGGAGGCGCAATACCGATCGTCGTGGAAATCCTTGGGGTGGCCTATATCTAGCAATGAGCGTCGCAAGGCTGAGACGACGACGACTACGACGAATTTCGCTCTAGTAAAACAAAGCGCAGCGTTAAGTTCCACCATTTAACATGCATGAATTTGGACGTAAAGAACGAAATGTCTTGACATTAAGTTTTCTCTGCTTTGCGGGATAAAGCGTGAAATTACTTTTAGAAATACATATATTTACATTTATGTTTCTTAGTTTCACGCTGTATCCCGCATATAGCAGGTTCCCTAACCTGAGAATCAAGTGTTAAGACACTCCATTCTCTTTTAAAATTTCCGTTCCCCACTTTCCGCTGAATTAAGGCATTCATCTTATTTCATTATTAAGTTACAATAAGAAACATCTTATTATTGTTTTGACAAATATAATAGTTGTTTCGTGATATCTTAAATTTAGATCGTATCAAGTCTAATCAGCGTGATTTGTCAAGATGTAAGCTTATCTTATAATGTTAGTCTTAATTGAAATCACGATATGAATACCATAAGTAAAGTGCAAATGTTAGAATTGGATATATTTGTCATTTGAACTCGGTATGGAGCTTATTTAATGTAATTTTAAAATTAATGTTTACTAAAAAATAAAACCAACATCCAATAAAAGAAATATAACTTATTACGAATAACTCAAAAACTGCTCTTGAGATCTTAACTAAACTTAAATGAGACCTTATCAGAAGGATTAGCTATCATATAAAAAAAGAACCATCAAAATTGGTTCACCCAGTAAAAAGTTATAAGGTGAACGGTGTAGGTTAAAAACCTACTGATACAGAAGACGTCAAAAATATTTACTATAATATTGTTTGAGATTCTTTCCCAATCTGCTTATCATCATGAGATACATATTTAGTTATCGAGTGGAATGAAAAATGCTGTTTTAGTTAAACATATAATAAACATATTGAATCGTGAAAACGTGGGTTTGTCAAAAGAAGGACGAAAGAAAGATGAAGGCTGTAGAGAGGTGATCTCTTCGGAGAATATGCGGAGTCAGTTTGGCTGACCGAATCGCAACGACGAGATACTTAGAAAGATAGGTATAAGCGAGAATGTTATAGCAAGAATGAAGAAGAGCGTACCCGTTTGGGCACGTCGAGAGGATCAGTGATGAAAGAATGGTGAGAATGATATATGAAGCGGTTGACCTTCGAGAACACAGTATCAATGATACTGGAGGAAGATGACGTAAAAAGCATGAGGACGTCCCGGAAGGCATGTATGATGAGATTAATGACTGTGGACGAGGTGAAAGAGGTATGCAGGAACCGTAGCGTTTGGCTCTCCTTTCTCTCTGACTACCCCGCTAGGGATAAAGATAATTATTAAGTTGGTCACATATAAAGATAAGCATTTTAACTGATTTCAATAAATAGGAAGTTCTCAATTCGACAGCTTAATGTTTGCTACCGTATTACTTTTTACTAGGATCGATCGAGTTTAATAATTGTTTTTTTAAATACGAGCTTTTGTAGCTTTTGATGTAGCGCCATTTTTTTTAGCTTCACCTTTTTTTTCTTCAATTCAATTGCTTCGGTTTTCGAGTTATTCGTAATAATTTTAGTTTTAATATCTTTTATGTGAAGCAAGTTTTATTTTCTTGTTAAATCTCAATTAAAATGTCATAACCGAATAACAAGTCCTGTTTGAGTCGAGACCTAAAACATAGTGAAGTAAACTTAAAATTGTTGACAACTAATTTACAAATGACATATCATTTTCCATTCCACAGTTATTATTATTTAAAGTTATAATTACGTTTTCCATTACATTAAATATGCACAAACAAAATTACTACAACGAAGCTAGGGTTTGTTCCTCTTGTTCCATACCGTCCCGTTTGTACATATAAAAAATATGTAATTCTTAGTAATGTTATTTACTTAGCTTCTAGCTTTATTCCTAGCGGGATAGACAGAGAGAATGGATTACCAAATACTGCTGACCCTGCATACTTCTTACGCCTCATCCACAGTCATTGACCTCTTCATGCACGCCTTCCGGGGGGTCTTCATACTTTACTGCTCCTACGTGACCTTTCTCCAGTATTCTCCGCGTTAACAACGCGTTGCCTAGCGACGTATAACATATACTTTATATAAGCATGGTTGGTAGTTTGTGTAACATTTATTTTATTAATTCAATATATTTTTATGCATTATTTTAAAAAGATCATTTTCTTTTTTTTTAACTTCACGCTGTATCCCGCATATGGCGGGGTAGGCAGAGGGAACCAGAGAACCTAGTGCTAAGACACTCCATTCTCTTTCAACATTTCCGTTCCCCACTTTCCGCCAAATTGAGGCATTGCGTGTTGAGTGGCAGAACTCAACGCCGCGCTTTGCCTTGTTACCAAACCCAAGAAATGAAAATACAAAATTTTACATTTCTTGGAGTGGGAATCGAACCCACAACCCGTCGCGTATACAGTCGCACGCTTGTGCCTCTGCGCCACGACAGGCGAAGAGGCACAACCCTCTACTACTTACGACTTACCTACTTCTTCTACGAGGTATTTTTTATTCAAACAGGATATACTTTCCTTTTTCCACCACAAACCTAAATATAAAATTAATTATTTCAAAAAACCAAGTACAAAGTTAATTAGCAACCCGTCTAAACCGTTACATAAATTAATAAAATAACAGTTAACAATAAATGAGAAGTAATCGAAGAAATTGAGTGTATTGAAGGGCGTTCATACAATTATTTTAATTGAATGGAATACTAATCAGTGTAATCAAGACTTAAGACCGTAATACATGACGATACACCCTCGAAATTTTACGACATGCGGTATAAGCGGGTCAAAACGGTATATCCGAGTATCGAAAAAAGAACTAACAGCAATACTATTCTTTCCACTTTATGCAATCCGTGAGCTTAATATACATATCATTTTACAGCAAAATATGTTTTATGTTTTAGACATGCTTGTTGTAAATTAGAATGTTTTAGACATGCTTGTTGTAAATTAGAATGTTTTAGACATGCTTGTTGTAAATTTAGAATATTTTAAATTTGACTGTTTCATTTTTCATTGTGCGAGAAGTAGTAGTCTTCTACTATTTTATCTTTAAAATGCACTAAAAAAGTAACATTATTATGAGTATCTCAAAAAATGCTTATCAGAGGACGGAAGCACTAACTATAATAATTATAATAATAATAATTACTAACTATAATAATTATAATAATAATAAGCACTAATTATAATAATAATAATTTACTGTTAAGGCAGTGAAGCTATGGAACGAACTACCACGTTATATTAGACAATCGTCATCTCTTAATATATTTAAATATCGTCTCAAAAAACACTATCTTACATTGTAGTCTATGTATTATCTTACTTTATTATTATTTATTTATATTTATATATATATATGTATATATATATATATATATTTTTTTTTTTTTTGCACTGTTTTCCGCCAACAAGATGTCTCACATAAGTACGCAATCAATAATGGTTGCCTGTAAGAGATCACTTTTGGTGATAAGGCCGCCTTTGCTTACTTACATGTTTGTCACTTTGCTATACTTTATGTATTATGTGCAATAAAGTGTTTTTATTATTATTATTATTAATATAAAAAAAGAATCATCAAAATTGGTTCACCCAGTGAAAAGTTATACAGTAACATATAAGAAAATAAAGTCTTAGAATTGAAAAACTACTCCCTTTCTGAAGTCAATTATCGATAAACCTCTCTGAAGCGTATGGTTATCTTTTAAGTACGTTGTCATATGGTTATCTTTCTAGGGTTCAGACAAATTATATTAACAGATCAACAACACTTTGGTCAAGAATTTCTCGCTTATTGTTAATTGTAGCATATAAAGACTTAGCGTTTCTCGTTCGTAAATCATTTGGTGTTAAATTTCGAACTTCTTACTTCACTATATATTAAATTTCGAACTTCTTACTTCACTATATAACACAACAAGTTTAACCGTACATTAACATAATTTAGAATTAAAACATTAGTTATTCCGCATAGCAGAGCAGAACCTAGTGTCAAGACGTTCTTCTTTTACCACCCGAATTTTGGCCCATTGCGTGATGAGTGGCGGAACTTAACACCGAGCTGTCTCTAGGCTGAGCTGTGTCTGCAGGGAAGCAACCCAGCAAAAAAATGAAATAAATTATATACAATAATTCACTCAAATTGGGATCGAACTCACAACCACCCTTGTTAACAGTTAGACTCCGTCCCACTACGCCACGCTAGCGTTTAACACTACTAAGAACATTATAAAGACTTAACGGACGCTTGGACGATCATATTACTGGACGCGGGAATCTCCCCAAATATTTATCAACATGTTACCAAAACCGCTGGCAGAGCGCTGCGTTCCACTGCAAATAACAGATAAGCACGTAGCGTGGCCACAGTGAACCGTGCCTCATGAAATAAATGCGTGATTTATGATTTTAGTTTATAATATACAGTACCAGTTAAAATTGCTAGATCAATGTTGGTAGTGTAGTGGAATATATACCTATTGGTTACGGTCACCGGTTCAAAGCCGGTTGAACGGTTATGTTTATGCACTCATGGCTCTGTCAGTACTTTCAGCTTGACATCAAAACGCAGTCTTTTACAAAATAAAGAATGTCTTAATTCTCGTATGGTTAAAAGATAACAATACGAAATCATTTCCCGCAAACATTTCTTAGTTCATAAGAAAGTATTTTTATGTGTTGTCGACGTAATAACAGAAGCTAATCTCTATACAACGATAAGCAAGTTTTAATATAAATATCAGTTAAGTGAGTCAATCGCAAATGAAAATGTACAATACAATTTGCACCAAGGCAAAGAATTTACATCCGGGTTAAGATGAAACCTTTATAACTTCTCCTGACAATACCAAAATTAACTGTTCCTGAGATTTCGGTCAATAAAGGACAGAATGTAATGTAATAAACATAACTTACACGCGCTCAATTCGATCGCAAAATCGAGTCCCGTAATAAACTTTCTTCGTCCACTTCAAATGAATGATCCATTTTGAAATATATAGCCATATAAATACATTTAAAGTCGAATATATTCATGATATAAGTTTAACGCCTGTCGTGGCGCAGAGGCAGAAGCGTGCGGCTGCAAACGCGACTGGTTGTGGGGTCGATTCCTACTCCAGAAAATCAAAATACTAAATTTTATTTAGAATTTTCATTTTATAATGCAAGGCAAAGCGCGGCTTTGAGTTCAGCCACTCAGCACACAATGCCTCAATCTGGCGGAACGGAACGGAAGTAGGGAACGGAATTGTTAAAAGAGAACGGAGTATTCTAACACTAGGTTCTCAGGTTCCCTCTGCCTACCCTACTATGTGCGGGATACAGCGTGAATCAAAAAAAATGTTTTAATTATTAGTATAATATTTACAATTTACATAAAACATTTATGTATATAATGACTGTTAAATAAGGTATTTTAAACACTTAAAAATTACAACTTATATGCAGATAGAACTAAAGGTTATTGTTACTATATTAATATACTTATACATAGGTACATAGTAATATTGGTGATTCAAATAATTACACACTCCGTAAAATATCTTTTCTAATTCATTCGGAATTCGCATTATCTTTTTTGCATAAAGTTTACATTATAAAATGAATTCATTATAAAGAAGCAGGAAGGGCACCTTTACAGTATGTGTAATACTATAAATAATATTTATTAACAGCTATATATCTTAAACTTATCTACAATCTTAACTACAGCATTTAATTTGTGTAATATGTGACAACAATTTAATTTCATAATTAAAATGAAGAGAAAAATTATTGTTTTTACCCTTTTTTATTTTATACCTTGTACCTTGTCATCTTATCATTGTTATTTATTTTGATTTAATTCCCATTAATTTAGTCGTAACTACACATGTTTTGACATATATATATATATATATATATATATATATATATATATATATATATATATATATATATATATATATATATATTACATAGATAAATAAATATTAAACAAAATTAAATACATTACTTTTACTTATTACTTATCTCCATAAGTGCTTTTAGTTTTAACTTACTACCAAAAGCGAATATAAATTACATTTGCAGTTTTTATTACTTAACACTTAGCAGCTTAAAATTTGCATTCAAATAATAATCTTTTTTATAGCAAGAAATGCGTCTTTTACAATGTTAATGGAGTATACAATCACGGAACGGATATGTTAAAACAGAACGGAGTGTCTTAAAACTGGGTTCTCAGGTTCCATCTGCCTACCCTGCGGGACACAAAAAAAAATTTAGCTTAGTTAAGACACTCCGTTCCTCACTTTCCGCCGAATTGAGATAGTGCGTGCTGAGTGGCGGAACTCCACGCCGCGCTTTGCCTTGTTACCAAACCCACGAAACTCCACTTCCTGTAGTGGGAATCGAACCCACAACCTGTCACGTTTACAGTCGCACGCTTGTGCCTCTGTACCCCGACAGGCGTCGAAAAAGAAAGTAATTTACCTATTAAACGTATATACCAACTTAACACAAGAACTGCTACGATAAGGGTTTCCTAAGTTCCGTATTTCGAGAGAATTTGTCGGCAGCACCTCCACCTTCATCAATCAATCCAGCCAGTCGGGACGCTTAAGCGACAAAATTACTTTTATATCAGATCTTTTTGAGATGTGCTTGAAATATTACCTCATTCACCATTTCAGAGCGATATAGCGGAGTTTCAAAGTTCATTTCCTTTTTCAATGGTTGAGAGTAAACGTTTTTCTTATGATGACTTAATTTTTGTACCTCTTTAACGTCGCTTTGGATCATTTAAGGTATGTATATGTTTCATTTTGTATGTCACCGACGGAAATTATTATTCTTATTTTAATATCAGTTAATATAGATGTTTCCTATCTATTTACACTATACAAAACTTTGTCCATTTCATATTTATGTACATATAAACATTAACTTTGTTTCACTTACAGAAAATCATAGTAAAACAAGGTCAATTAAATCAATTAAGTCGTTTAAATTTTCATATCAATCATAGTATCAATCCCAATAATTAAGATTTTATAAAAAAAAGCAAACTGGCTAAAAAAATGCATTAAAAAGTAACATTATTACGAATAACTCAAAAACTATTCTTCAGATCTCAAATAATATAAACGGGCTCACATCAGAAGCTCTAGCTATCATATAAAGAAATAATCGTCAATATTGGTTCACCCAATAAAATGTTATGGAGTAACATACAAAAAATACAATTAAATTAATAATTTAAAAAATAAAGAGGAGGCTTCTTTGTGAAGTCGGTTAAAAAAATAGTTCTATGCTTATATATGTATACCACATCTATTCGCACAAGAAACTTGGCCAGACAGTACCACCCTATGTGTTTACATTTCAACTATATATGCATATAAGTATAGGTTCTAATAAGTAACTATCTATGAACCTACGTGACCGAAAGCCGATTACACGGATAACCTTAAAATGATTTTCCTATAGTACAATATCGCTTGCGGAAAGTCTGAACAAACGTTTTTACAATATTAGCAATATTAAAGGGCTCGGGTATTTTTGGCCCAAAATTAATTTAACAGATAACAATAAACGTACAACGTTTAATTTGTAAAACATGTTGATAATAATACGAAAAAAGATAAGAATATATAAAAAAATATATGCAATATAATTCACTTTTACGTAAACTAAGTTTATAGTTCCAACCATCAATCGTCATCGAGTCGGTGGGACGGCGTGTGAATGTAAACGCCATGGTTGTGGGTTTGACTCCCTTTCGAGGGACTTTACTTACATTATTTTTATTTTCCCCATGTGATAAAACAAATCGCGGCGTTGTGTTCCGCCATTCAGCGTGCAGTATCTTAATGTCGGACTTAAAGCGGAGAATGGCGTGTTCTAGGCCGTGGCGTGTACTAGGGTAGTCTTTGCGGGAAATACTGTCAAGTTGAAAAAAGGTTATAGTGTCAGAAAGTTCGGCTAATATCTAGAAAATCATAATAATATGCTATTTGATTTTATATGATACTTACGGTACATATATAAATATTTTAACACGCAAAACTCTAAAATAAAAATAATTAAGCTTTTAACCTTACCTTATCTAACTTCACGCTTTGTCCCTAGCGGGGTAGTCAGAGAGAACGGAGGGCCAAACGCATACTTCTTTCGCCTCGTCCACAGTCATTGACCTCTACATGCATGCCCTCCGGGGGGTCCTCATGCTTTTTACGTGACCTTCCCCCAGTATCATTGATACTGTGTTCTCGAAGGTCAACCGAGGTCTCCCCTACCTCTCTTACCACTTGCCGAAGCAAAGGTCGCTTCATATATCTTTCTTACCATTCTTTCATCACTCATCCTCTCGAAGTGGCCAAACCACCTGAGCACGTTCTTCTTCATTCTTATTATAACATTCTCGCTTAAACCTGTCTTTCTAAGTATCTCTTCGTTGCGGATTCGGTTTAATATAAGAATTCCAATTGAGCTTCTAACAAAAAAAGAAAAACGATTTCAAAGAAAATACACCAAAATGTACAATTGTTACGAATAACTCAAAAACTACTTGTCAGATCTTAACTAAATTTAAAACATACCACATCTAAAGCACTAGCTATCATATTAAAAATGAATTATCGAATTTGATTCTCCCAATACGAAGTTATGGAGCAACACACACAAAAAATACAGTCGAATTGATAACCTCCTCCTTCGACTTCAAGTCGATTATGAAGAACTCAATATTGTCACCTATGTCCTAAGTATATTCAATGCTATTCAAAATTAAACATGCAATCTATATTATATAACAATAACATTAGCAATTAATTAAATCATTAAATTCTATCGTATTAATTAGAACTAAAATCCACCGTTTACCGGAAACTGTAGAAAAAGAGACAAATTTATATTATTATTATACAGCGGAAGCATTTGTTATTATAATTAAATTATTATTTTAAAATTATCCTTTTTAAGAATTATTAAAAAAAAAGATGGCTATATCTATAAAATTCGTATACATATATCTAACCTATAGCTAATAAAATAGTTCTGTATAAGCATAAAACATTTTTTATTCGTGAAGGTGACTCGTGACAACGCGTAGCTACTACAAGAAGCTAATCTAAATACAAATATACTATAAATTCAAATTTTCACTAATCAATTAAACCTGTCTTGTGTTATACATAGTTTCTTTACTAAAGTGATGTCGACCGAGTTGTAGCCCACATCGTCTTTTCTTCTTCTTTTAGTGCCTCTCCAACTAGTGAAGGTTGGCAGTCAGCTTCGCATATTCAGTCCTATTCCTGGCAGCATGGAATAGCTCTACAGCGCTTTTGATTCCCGTCCATTCGCGGATGTTCCTAAGCCATGACTTTTTTCTGCGGCCGATTCTCCTTCTTCCAGCAACTGTTCCCATCATTATCAGTTGTAACAGTTCGTATCGGTCATGTCTAAAGACGTGCCCTAAATACGAAACTTTACGCTTTTTGACAGTTAGCAAAAGATCGTCTTTTAAGGGGCTATAAAACATAAAATCCTGTCTGTTCTCGTTTCCGTAAAAATCTTCAGTGCTCCCAAACATACCAAGTAACATACGTACATTCCGTATTTAGACACACGGCAGCATTTCCAGTCAAGTTCAAGGAGGGAATTCACTTTTCTACACCCTTGTTGGCTATGTCATTCACTCAGTAACGAAAAATTTTATGTGAAAGAAGTTAGAGATCTTTTCCTTTAATTACTTATTCTTTTATACAGACTAGTGTCCCCTTTGACGCGTTAACAACGCGTTGTGTTTATCAATGTATATATCACTTTATATAAACATGGATGTCAAACCAACATTTATTTTAATTATTCAATGTACTTTTTATGCATTAATTTAAAAAATATATATCACACTGCACTCTTTCGTTATTTAAGCTATAAGTGTGCCAAGTTTCATGCTCCTCCGTCCGCGTATTTTTAAAAAAAAAGGATCAAAAATCTTGCTTCACGTATTTGAATATACAAATATTTTCCACAACAACCCGTTTTCTGAACTAATATCCTAATACTAAAACATTGTCTAACAAATAATGAAAAAAATAAGTATAATAATAGAAGCTTTCCCTTCACTACATACTATAAGTACATATGTAACATATTGCATAATCTTCGTAATAATTAATGCGACTTAATGTGATGAACTCGTCCTACGATGCGCATCTATCACAACCAGTATCTGATCCAGTCATATAGGCATATTGTGCTTATGCATGGTTGTCATATAGGCATATTTGGCTTATGCATGGTTATTGACTTAATAATCAATAGATTATATGATAATATAAAAAAGTGGAGAACGGAGTGTCTTAATACTAGGCATTCTTTGAATACTGCTTCTGCTATAGTTCTGCTATAAAATGTAAACCGTAATCGTATACCTAAAATAGAAATAAATGCTGAAATATACTTTTACGGGTCTAGTTTTGTATAAGCGCGGCTATTAATTCTGCTATCCTAGATGTTCTAGAGAAATCTCTAAGCTATGCAAGACCAACAGAAGCACCAACAGAGACTTACACTAGCTGGTCACAAAATATAGGAATCGAATATTACTCATGAAATCGATTGCACAAATAATTAGACTGATATATAGATATAGATGGCTACTACTTCTATTATGAAATGGCCCACTTTTTATTATTAAAAATAATTCTTAACTTAATAACATCTTAATTGTTAACCTAATTCTCCAAAATTGAATACGAAAAGATAATACAGAAAGAACATCAGAAATTTAAATTCTGTTTTACTTTAAATTAATCTCATTGTACGTAAAAGGATCACTAGATGAGATCCATTTTAAGAAACTTATAAATCACTAACAATAATTATTGCAGATTTTATAACCCATAAAGCCTTGTAAAGGAGAATAAAAATGTTGTTTTCAATAAGAAAAAATAAAATATAACATTTTTTTGTGTAAAACACCCAAAGGCTATAAAACTTAAATATATTGTAAAGCTAAATTGTTATGATTTAGATAAGGTTGGTTTACTTTTAAAGTATCTACTGATTTTATTAATCACAAATTTAATTTGACGTAATTTTAACACGAATAAGTGGTTATTATTGAGGCTAATTACAAGGAATCTTTTCTTTATTTTTTCTTTATTTTTTTTAGTTTCACGCTGTATTCTGTGCATATAGCAGAGGTAGGTAGGCAGAGGGAACCTGAGAATCTAGGGTTAAGACATTCCGTTTCCCACTTTCCGCCGAATTAACGCATTGAGTTCTGAGTGGCGGAATTCAACGTCGCGCTTTGCCTTGTTACTAAACGCAGGAAATGAAAATACTATACTTTTACATTTCCTGGAGTGGGTGTTCGCGCTTACAGTCGCACGCTTATGTCAATGCGCCAACGACTGGACTAATTTTTTCTATGATGATAATGATAGCATCATCACACACATAACACCACACATAAATATATATAAATATAGCAACACACATAAACATAACTGTAAAACAGTAAAACCAAAACATTTAATTTAACTTATTTCTTCTTTGATGAAGAAATTTGTGCTTAAACACAGACCATGTTAAAAGTGAAAACTTTAAAAATTGTGAAATTATTTTCAGGGAACGATGATTTTCAGGGATGTTTACAAACTGCTAAATACTTACGTTATGTTATGAGCAAATTACATAAAATTTTTACTATTATAAATATGAGTAAGATTTTAGATAGAAAACTATATTTTTTATTATAACACGCAACGCCTCAATTCGGCGGAAAGTGAGGAACGGAATTGTTGAAAGAGAATGGAGTGTCTTAAGACTAGGTTCTCTGGTTCCCTCTGCCTACCCTGCTACATGCGGGTTACAGCGTGAAGTTAAAAAAAAAACTATATTTTTTGTACTTTCCACTTCTACTTTTCAGAAATGTAAAAAATATTAAAAATACGTTGTAAGGGAGCTTACGACTTATTTTGGAATTTACTAACTTATTATCACTATATCACCAGCTATCCTGTTGCATGGCGTAGATTTTTTGATAGCACACAAGCAATTTTTTATTCTTACTTTAAACAGAAATGTAGATTGAGAGATTACAAACAAAATGTAATAAGAATAAGAAGAGTTATAAGGATATTTGTCATTAGGCCAATATCGAATACTTCCTGTCTTCGTCTCAATTACTTAAGAAATAAATCCCTATATGTGTTTTTTTAACTTCATGCATCTCCTAAATAATATAATCACATAAAAGTTGCCAGTTTGATTCCAAATAAAACAATTTTTTGACATAAAAATATAAATTATTTGAATTTATCTCCTGTATTATTTCTGTACTAAACGAATTTAATTTTCGATATATTTGTAAATAAACTCGGGCTAATCATAGCGAGCAAAGAGAATATTATCACGTTACACATTACACGCCCAATTACGTCACCAAATAATCAATATCTGAGACTTAGCAAATAGAAGACACTCCCTAACACATTGTATCACCTAAGAGGAGCTATGAACAGTGCCTGGGACTACCAACCTAAGTGTAGGTTTAAGAGATCTCTTTGAAACGAATAAAACTTACTATCTCTAGATTATTGAAATCTACCTTATAATAATTACAATTTTCATCAAAACAAATATTAAATTACTTATTATGTTAACACACATTTTTTTTACTCATTATACCTAATTATATAACTCCCTTAAATTACAATTTTAACATTATCATTCCAGTTTTAGAGCTCACAGCAGACTCTAATAATTAATGTCTTGTAAGCGCAAGTCGGAACTATCTCTAGGCGTGAAAGCCAGTGGCATCTGACATATCCAATTAACACCGTATCCGACTGGCTAATATAGCAGCCATCCTGGCTTTGATTTCTTCAAAGGATTCCGGCGTGTAGTGGTGAGTGTTGATAGCACGTATGTAATTTAATTTGGGATAATAATTTCTCTATAATATTAGTGGTAGTGTAATAGCTTTATTCTATAAGTTATCTATATATTAATACGTGAAGGGAAAACTTTGGATGTCTTTTTACTAAAATTATGTGGACGGAGGACAATGAAACTTGGTACAATTATAGTTTATATAGCGAAAGAATTTACAATAATAATATATTTTTAAAATAGTACATAAAAATATACTAAATTAATAAAATAAATGTTACACACATAATTGTTTTAGTTTAAAAGACTTTGAGAACGAATGATAAAGTAAAACGTTACTAGTATGCCAAACTTAAATTTCAATTGTATTTGAATATTTGCATGCAGTACATTGCATTTTAACTGACTTCAAAATAAAGGGAAGGCTTTTTTTAATGTATGTTACCGCATAACTCTTTACTGGGTGAACCAATTTTAATGATCCTTTTTGTTATATCTCCTGTACTCCTGACCCTCTTTAAATTGATCCCCTTTAAATGTAGTTATGATCTAACTATTAGTATGTGAATTATCCGTAACAATTTTACTTTCAAGTGCATTTTATTTCTATTCTGTTTTCCTTTTCTTTTACAATTTTTATTGTAATAACACTGCAGACGCTGTTTTTCTACGCATTTTTAAAGTTGACATGATACATAAATAATCATTCATCGTTACACTATTTCCCTAAATGATATTTGAATCCAAAACCTCTCAATCATTTATCCATTGCTGAGATCACGATGTTTCTAAAACAAGTTTTAAATTTAAATCAGAAGTATCGAATTCGATACATTTACCTATACGTTGTTTATTCAATACTCTGTTAATACTCAAATTCCGGTAATACGTAAACTAATTATTACTGACGTAATATATATTCCAGAATTACGGTTGCTTACCGCAATTACTGCGCGGAGTTACCAATAAATCTTTAAATAACAAAGTTATTCACAAGAATTGTATATTTCATGAAGTGGATTTTACATACAATGTTCGGATAACATTTAGCTAAGGAAATTGACAGCTTATTAAATATTGTTCTGTTATAAGAACTTACTGATTGAATTTCAAATAAATAACAATAAATCTTTTTCATCTGTACCTACTTACTGCAAATAAGAGGAAAAATCTATTAGCACCTTGTCGATAAAGCCCGTCCTGGCGCAAAGGCACAAGCTTGCGACTGTAAACACGGCAGGTTGTGGGTTCGATTTCCACTCCAGGAAATTGAAATATTAAATAATATTTAGTATTTTCATATCCTTGCTCTGGTAACAAGTACAGCGTTGAGTCTTACCACTCGGCACGCAATACCCCAAGTCGACGGAAAGTGGGGAATGGAAATGTTAAAAGAGAAAGGAGTGTACTAACACCAGATTCTCAGGTTCCCTCTGGCTACCCTGCTATGTGCGGGAAGTATCCCGCACATAGCAGGGTAGGATAGCAGAAATCAATAAAGTAGTGTGAAGCTACTTTATTGATCTCTACTATTCGTTCATTTTCAAATATTGTATATGGTATACTAATCTAATTAAGCCATAAAATAATTTGTATTCAAGATATATTAATATCTAATAATATCCAAAGGTTGCCTGGAAGAGATCGCTTTAAGCGATAAGGCCGCCTTATTGTACGCTATTACTACGAGTACTTCTATGTTATTTGTTTATTTGTGTGCAATAAAGAATATTTGTATTGTATTGTATTGTAATATCTAGAATAGAATAGAATTCTTCCGCGTGATATTTAAAACCACAACAGTCATATATAATCATATTCGTCCAAGCCGAGCCAAATGGCGCCCAATAAAAATATTTTATCAAAAATTATTGTTTATGCATATTCGTGTTAGGTTACAAAATACCTATTGACACTTTTTTAGCACGGTTGGAATGTTTCAAATCCAGTAAGGTGATCGTGAATACAATTCCAATGTACAATATATAATATAATTTATAAGTAATATATTCTCACGGTTTTCTTTATTTACATTAACATATAAGATATAGGAAAATAGTAACTATATATATATATAAAGATTATTTCCTAAAAGTTAATCATTTATATTTTTTTTTAAATATGAACACAACCCGTAAATGATCTTTGAAAGCATCATGGAGTCCCGTTACTTTCAAATTTGTTTCTACATACATAACAGTGGCGAGGGGTAAAAATTTTAGTTAGGCAAGCGGCAAGTTTAGAGAAGCTGATGCGTCTAGGGAATTCGGTACATATATTTAGAGAAGCCGGTAATTTTTAGAGAAGCCGGTATATTTAGAGAAGCCAGTATATTTAGGTTAGCCGGTATAGGATGTCACGGTATTTAGTAATTTCACAGTCGGATTTTGGCGATGACCTTTTTTTTAGTTCAGAGCTTGTTTTTTTTCCAAGAGCTTGTTTTTTATGCCCAATATTTTCCTGGCGACCTTTTTTTTCTCTCCACCTTTCACGACTTTGTTTTTTTGCAAACTTCATTACAATTCGAGCCCCACATTTTCTTGGCGACCTCTTTTTTTTAGGTCTCATATTTAAATTTTTCTTCTTTAAAAAGTTAGACAAGCCGGTGGGAACCGTGTCGTATGGACGCCTCGCCACTGATACATATGTATTTATTTATGTATCAGTATATTATATTGGGCTTTTAATAGCGGCTCTTATTTTGTATCCATACATTTATCACATCTGAAGGTGTAGGACACTTTTCGCTAAAGCCGTTACATATAAGTTAAAGCTTAGACCCACCCACTTCTTTCAACATTTTAATAAACGACTTTTTTTATTCTACACCAAGTGGGAATCAAACCCGCAACCATAACGTAAAGCCAAATAACCAACTACAAAATAATAATATATTCAACACTTAATACAATTTCACATAATTTACATGTCCTATATAGCACTTTCCAGACCACTGGTACGTCGATAAATCTCGTTGACTGTAGTATTTAATTAAGGTCGCGTTTACCTCAATATTGTGGCAGTTAAGATTATTACGTATTATCCTCATTAGAATTAAATACGCCCGTAAAAGTATACCAAGTATTAGTATGGATCAAAAAGTCGACCATAAAATATACATTGTTACGAGAGTTTTTATGTTTTTCGTTGAATTTGTCTTCATTTAATTACCTATTTCATTAATTTTACAGTTTAGGGATTTTCTAAATTGTTTCTGATTATTTATATGTAATGTTGTCAGTTTTTATGTTATAAATTATATTAATACAAATACTGCTGGTAAAGTTAAAACGTGTGATACACACCCTTTTCTGCATGTATCGCAGGTTCGATTTTTTTATTTCCACATAGCAGGGTACACACAGAGAATGCACCCTACATTATGTTATCCTAATTCAGTCCAAATACGAGATATTTCATGATGGTTTAACTTAACCTCGGGCCTTGTCTTACCAGAAGCGAAAAATTAAAGTAATAAAAACAGTCTAGTAGACATCCAATCCACTGTACCACAATGGCCTCTATAAATTTGGGTTTTATATTGATAAAATCTTAGAAATTATTTTAGTACATCGTATATTGATCTTTGACATATCTGTAATCTCATTAATAGCTAGTATTTTATACAGACAGAAAAATATCCTGCTCTTAATTTTCTTTCTGCTTGCAGACAAGTTTTGGGTGACTAAATTACAAATTATGTGTTTTAAATACAATTTTAACTTTTTCAAAATTTATAAATACTATACAATTAATAAAAAAATATTAGAGAACCATTTATTAAAGATAATATATTTCAAATTCCTTAAATTGGTAGAGTTATCTAATATTCAGATTATCCAAAAAAAAAAAAACAATAACGTAAAGCGATTTAGTTATGTCATGTTGACCCTCCTTATAGGGTTTAGATCAGAATCACCACTTCGCGTATCCGTGTAGGTTCCATATGATTTTCGTTTGTGGAACGTATTATATAAATGAGATCATCGCATTGGGACGGTATCTGACTGTTAGCGCGATTGGTCGTGGGTTCGAATACCACTCGGGGAAATGAATATATTTAAATTATTTCATTTCTCCGCTCCGATAATACAAAGCGCGGCGTTAAGTCCTACTATTTAAAACACAATGCTTGTAACTGTAAAATTTAAAAATAAAAATTTCCCTTCCCGGAGGAAAATTATAAAACCCTCTCATAGTGCTCCTCTGCATTCCTTAAGTCTAAAGCTAACTTAAAAAAGTCTAAAGCTTGCCTAAAGCTTTCTACGCCCATTAGTTTCGGCTATGTATTATCTGTCACTCATTTACTCAGTAACGAAAGAGTTTATATATGTATACGAGTATATACCTAGTTAAAATATATTACATAGAATATATTGCAACAAAATTCAATTTTAATAATAATATCTGTCAAAAATTAATACGCAATGCATATATTATCACATTTCATTTTGATTCTGATCGAATAATCAGATATCAGACTCAAAGCCTAATTGAACCACAGGGCGCCAAAATTAAATTTTTCATATTAAATTTACAATGTAAATCACTTTTATGTGTAGGTTTAGTCATATAAAATTTAAATAAGAACATTTGTTATAATTCTAACATCCTTGTTTATAAAGCTCTATATAATTTGTTGTTGCGAATGTATTAACTAAAAGAGGCTATCTATCAACATTTTTTCGTGTTTTAATATTTATGGTGTATTCCATATACTGACATCACTTGCTGATATTAGAAATATTATGTTTTGAGTGGAGAAACCCAAAACTACTCTTAATGGGGTTCAAACCCCCAATTTTTGAATGTTGACTATATTTAAAAATTGTGGGTTTGAATCCAAATGTATTGCAAACTTTTTTTTAAATTTCACGCTGTATCCCGCATGTAGCAAGGTTAGCAGAGGGATCCTGAGAACCTCGTGTTAAGAAACTCCGTTCTTTTAAGGTTTCCGTTCCCCACTTTCCGCCGACATTGCGTGCTAACTGGTGGAATTCCACGCCGCGCTTTGCTTTGTTACCAGAGCGAATATTTAATACTTTCTTTTCCTAGAGTGAGAATCGAACACACAATCTATCGCGTTTACAGTCGCACGCTTATGCTTCTGCACAACTGGCCTCTATTGCAAATTAATTCATAATTAGAAAGATTTGCTTATTTTAGTAATTTGGAAAAACTATAATCCTCTTTGTTAAACTAAATATCATATTATATCCTTAAATCTATTTTCGTAGTTATAAAAATATTAAACGTATCATTCTATATATACATATATAATAGTTAAATTATGCAATAATATTATTTATGACATATAAAAAAAACGACATGGCAACGCATCGCAATGGCGACGTATATATATAAAATTTAATATAGCAGCTGATCTGATGTCCTGTCCGGCTGGTTTAATATCTTCGCTTATTAATATGCTATTAAAATTCGGTGATCTATTATAATCAGACCGTGGCAAGGTCGTCTATGACGAGATTCCGCGAATTCCTAACTCGTATCCGTCATAAGATGGGTCCACATTAATGACACTAGGATTAGAACTAGTTTGACAAAAAGACTGTGACCTAAAATTTTAAATGGTTTTAGCATTTATTGTTTTTTTTTTATTATTTTGTGTGTTTGATAATAAATTTTGTTATGTTATTTTTAATGAACAATGAAATTTTTGAATATGTTTAATTAACTAATAAGTAAATGGCTCTTTTTTTCCGCGTTTACTTGCTTTAAAATAGGTACAGAGAATTTAATGTCAAGACATTCATATCTCTACTTTCCACATATAGGTAGAGATATTAACATAAGAAATTAATATTTTAATATTTTGTACCGACCAATTAAGTTATTTTTAAAGTTTACCTACAATAAAAATACTTATTGAGCTTTTATGAAATAGAGTAAAGTTCTTTGATTTTCGCGATTATTACACATATTAAATAAAATTATTTTAACCGAATTAATCGCGTATATTTAAGTATTCGAAAATATACGCGATTAATCCGGTTAAAATAGTTTCATTCAATAGAGTAAAGTTATATCATAATGTAGACATTTTCTTTGTTTTTACGATTTCTTTTCAAAAATGATCTTAATTATCCTATATAATTTTAAGTTAAGTAAATGGCCAGGTAAAGGGAATTGGTTATAGGTTCAAATCCCATTCATTACGAATTATATTTAAATTATATTCATTCTAGTATTCTGGCAGAGCGTAGCGCGGCGTTCAGTTCCGCACATTCGGGTAATGTTTCGAAAGTTAAGTACATACATTTTTGCACTAAACATTTTTACCTGTTTAGCAAAACATTAATCAGGTGACCTTGTGGAATTTTTAACCAACTATAAATAAAATAAAAATAATATATGCAGAAAAGTATAATAAACAAACACTTTGTATAACAGAATTAATCTGTCATTTACAACATAATTATTATAATAAGCGTGGTATCGTATAATTAAAAAAAATAAAATTTCATATATTATCTTTAATTAATAAGAACGTTATTTCTCAAAGTCACGAGATCAATCAATTTCGATTAAATTAAGGTTAAGTAAATATAGTGTGACAAAATACGTTAATTCGTATTTTTGGCGAGTCGATTAAAGTTATTTTTTACAATTTAAATGTTGTTTTAATCGATTTCAAAGGAGATGGTTCTCGATTCTACTGTATTTATTATGTTTGTTAGCTCATAACTTTTTACTTGCTGAAACAAATTTGACGATTCTTTTTTTATAAGATTGCTAGTGCTTCTGATGTGGTCCCTTTTTTATTTTATTTTTTTTTTATCGTGAGAAAATCCGTTACGGATACCTGCTCGATTGGGGACTCGGATAGGTTATGTGGGACTCCGGAACGGCAAACGTCGTTTCTGATGTGGTCCCTGTGGTTGTGGTTGTGGTTTACTTAAGATTGACGAGTGGTTCTTGCATTATTCGTTATATGTTTGCTTTTTAGTCCATTTTATTTAAAGTTCATTTTCTTTTTCTATACATTTTTTTTATTATAAAGTATTATTTTAAAATTGTGATTTGAAATTCGATAAAACGAAAAAACGAAACTAAAATGAGACAAACAAACACGTCCAGAGAATATATTTCGTGAAAGAGTGAGACAGTATACAATTATTGAGCAAATATGTAACATAATAAAAAAGTATTTTTTATATAATATTTAAATAAATATCTTCCTATTATATGCTATCAATATTCTATGTCGATCGTGTACACTTCATTTTTTTTTAATTATATTAAGTACATTTATAGAATCAATTAAATAATCGTCATAAACTGATTTTGATCACTCAACACGCAATGCCTCAATCTGGCGGAAAGTGGGGAACAGATTTGTTGAAAGAGAACGGAGTGTCTAAACACTAGGTTCTCAGGTTCTCTCAGCCTACCCTGCTATATGCGGGATACAGCGTGAAGTTAAAAAAAAAAGAAAACTGATTTAGAATGATCTTGTGTATATTTAAACAAACAATAAATCAATTTACTCACCAAATATATATTTTTATTGTAATATTTATTTCATAACTATTTAATATTATTATGATATTACTATTTATATACCAACTAGCTTTCCGCCCGCGGCTTCGCACGCGTGGAATTCGGTTATATCGCGCGACGTGAAAAGGTGTAGCCTATAGTCTTTCCCATGATCTAAACTATTTGTCAAAACAAATTATAAAAAATAAAAATATTTTTTTTTTTGTAAAAATTTTTCGCTATAAAAAATATCCTATGTCCTTTCCCAAGTTCTACTTTCATACAGAATTTCATCAAAATCGTTTCAGTGGTTTAGGCGTGAAAGCGTAACAGACAGACAGAGTTACTTTCGCATTTATAATATAAGTAAGGATATAACGTAATGCAACTTGCACATTACAAGGAATGACGATATTTCGTTGAACATAAGCTGTAGTGTGTCGACTTTTACTCTACTCTGGTCCCGGTTTACAAAGCAATGAGAGGGGCAATCACCCCTGCGTAAAAAAGCGACAAACTTAGTGGTCTTTGCCCTCTAGCGGGACAGTAATAACTTTAGGGCCCAAGTCAAATTCAAAAAAAGACCCCTTACTACGAGTACCGCTGCACGACGACGTTAGTACCTACGTGTGCATTTATACAACAAAGTTCAACATTCCAAGTTAAAAATTTATAATTTATTTGACATTATATAAGATGAAGTCGTTATTTATTTTAAAAAAAAATAGTTTATTATATAATTGTGACAAATAGGTCGATTATGTCAGTTTTAAAATATTTTTACGTATTTAATATTAAAAGTGTCCTTTTTACTTAACATCAAACACATTTCTCTTTAAATATAAAATTATTTCTTAAAAACAATTTGAACCAATGCATTAAATCTGACGAAAAAATTGTTCAACACAGTTTTAACTTCAGTAATAATTTCAAATGCTACACCAATTATATATATCCTTTAAAACTCCTTGTAATATAACATTCGACTTCATTTCACGATAACGATCATATGTAAGTTAACTATAGAGACTGTAGTACAATGACATTACTAACTTCTACTATAGAATTCATAGTAAGGGTGAAGCATCCTAATTGATTCACCATATACGGACGTTACATTAACGATGCCAATACATAAGATATTGAAACTATATTTAATCATGTTTATTACTAATAAATCAATGGATGGTCGACGGTAATTAACAAATGTTACTATATAAAATAATTATAAACGTATATAAATTGTTGATATCACAGAAATTTTTACAATGTTGCCAACGTCATCAAGTAGTAGGTATTTTAAAACTTATAAAAATGTACTTTTGCTTGTAAAATTGTTTATCTGATTTTAAATTGTAACGGGACTGAATAAAGTAAGGTACAAGAATGATTTTTTTCCTTCTGTTTGTATATGTTTTTTACCAAATAATGGTTTTATGAAGTTTTATTATACAACATGATACTTATATGTTAAGAATATTCTAGTCGTTAGATTTGGATAGAAAAGACTTCAACGGCCGCTACTAAACTAACTAGATTTTCTACAACAAATCGTTTATACAGGAAATCTGATGATATATTACGTATTCAATTCAATCGTAGCGGAAGTGGCAAGAACAATAATATAGGTACATGCTACGTCTATGTCTGAGCCAATGGGCAGAGAACACCCTTGCTCGCATTCAGCACCCAGCACGTTAGATGTCAGAGCCATCTATTATATCTTACATACACTAATTCAATACTGCACTTCTAGTATGATTGAGGAGAATATTTTTTTTGCAAATGTTGGAATTCGAATTCACGACCATTGACAATCAATATTTATTTTGGCAAATTAAATATATTTCTAAATTAAATATAATTATTGTATTTTTTTATTCTTTTTCCTTCTAGGTAATTTTTTTTAACTTATATAAATAAAACCTAAGACAGCTTAAAGCTTTATACTTAAAATACACTTATTTTTTATTGAAATCGACTTTCACTGCTAACTAGCCAGTAGTAATTTACAAGGAGCGTATGCTATCTGACCCTCGAGACCCATCCAGTGGTTAGAACAGTTATCAGTGAGTGCAATCGCATATTAAATATTTACAGATAATCACCATAAAGCGGGTTAACTTGATGCTACCATTCGAAAATTATCTACTAACTACTAGGTAGATATTACAACCGTGATAATTAAAGATTCATATACGCCGACGTCCTTCGTGCAATTACATCGTCTGTCTGGCATTGATTATACAACTGTATATACTTATGTAAGCTAGGACTAGACCAAACTTAAAGGATAATATCTAGAATATTTTATACCTATCAATATATAATTTATGATTCTATGTAATACGTGTTGACGCGTTAACAACGCGTTGTCTTTAGCAATGTATATGTCACTTTGTAAGTGTGTGTAACATTTATTTTATTAATATAATGTACTTTTTATGTATTATTTATAAAAAATATTAACATTCTGCACTCCTTCTGTATAGTATAAACTATAAGTGTGTCAAATTTCATGCTCTTCAGTCCGCGTAATTTTCGTAAAAAGGGATACAAAGTTTTTGCTTCACGTATTTATATATAGATATTTTGGTATATATAATACTGAGTTGAGTTTGAATCGGGTAGAACGGAGTGTCTTGACACTATGTTTTCTCTAATTACTCTGCCGTAAGGGATAAAACGGAAGCTGTTTTTTTATATAATTAATAATCAATAATTTAATTATTATAAAATAGGTAGCTGCTCGTTAAAGTTATTTATTAAAGAAAATAATTTAATATAAGAAGTACTTTTAAAATGAGACCAAGTATTTATTTTCATGTATTTTTGGATTTTTACTAGAAAATTGTTGCGCTATTGCTATATTTGTACATACATGGGTATATTAGTGTTTATAACGCACATATAATCATTGTTCCGCATCATTCATCGTCTACTGTATCTTAGGCATGCAATATTGTTATTACCAATAATTATTATATATTAATGCAACAGTAAATTTAAGATGTTTCATATTAAAATTAATTAAGTAGGCTTATGCTGATATAAGTTAATTTAATTTTGCGGCCTGTGGCATAGCGTAGAGGCACAAGCGTGCCCCTGTAAACGTGACAGGTTATGAGTTCGATTCTTACTCCAGGAAATGAAAATCTTAAATAATATTTAGTATTTTCATTTCCTCGCTCTGGTAACAAGATAAAGCGCGGAGTTGAGTTCTACCCCTCAGCACGCAATGTCTTTTGGCGGAAAGTGGGGAACGGAAATGTTAAAAGAGAACGGAGTGTCTTAACACTAGATTCCCTCTGCCTACCCTGCTATATGCGGGATACAGCTTGAAGCTTAAAAAAATGTTAACTTAAAGAATACATTTCTCAAGAATTCATTCATATAGGAATTCGGAATGTGATCAGTCAAGTCAGGCTACTTTAGTTAAAAGACAGTTAGAAATGAGAAAAACAACATTGTAAAAATTCAATAAAACTTTATAAATAATCAGATAAAAGTTAAATTTTAATGTAAATTATCATATTAATGTGAAACTAGACAAACATGTATAATGATGTTGACTTTAAGATACAAACAAAATATTTGTCGAACTTAAAGAAAAGATAACTTTAAAATATCGTGAATGAATAACTTTAACTAAAGAAATCATTTTAATATTTATTATCTAATGTCGCTGGTCCTACAAATATTGCTTTATATTTTTTATAAGTTATTATTTTGAATGTTCAACCAAAAAATATATTTGCAATGTATTATTGCCATGTTTATAAAAGAATAAATAATTCGAACTATCATATTTGTGAAAAAAGGGTAACTAATAAAAGTACCTATATATTACAACTTTTTTTTTATTGGTAAAGGATGGCAAACAAGCAGAGCGACCACCTGATGGTAAGTTTTTCTTCGCCCATGGATATTTACAACAACAAAGGAGTTGTAAATGCGTTGCCGACCTAGTGTTCAGATGGGAGGGGGAGGAAATAATGTAGTAGCCGCGGCAGCTCGCCATCGAAACCACCACACTCTGGGGAAAGGGTGGGTAGGAATAGGGAAAACCTGGCTTACATGCCATCGAACCGGAACACATCCTTAGATATTTGGCGGATCGTTTTTGACTTGATAGTGGTCGTGAGCCGGACAGAGGATGAACCTCCTACTACCAAACTACTGGGATACCCACGTCTTACGGGACGCTACCCAGCGGCGGAGGGGAATTGTATTCTAACCCCGTCCCCTCACAGGGGAAATAAATGAATAAAACGAATGTATAAAAAACGATTTCTATAAAAAAAAAATTCAAGTTTTCATATTATTCAAAAACAATAAGAAAAATAAGTTGGACACTCGATGAAAAAAAAATTAAATAAATAAAATTATAAAAAAAAGAAGATTAGATAAGTTTTAAGTATTAGTGTCTATTGATAGATACCTACACGTGAAAGCCTAAATAGTGCCTAGTTTAATATTATGTAACCTTATCAACATACAGGTTTTCCTTGTGTCAAATATTTTTCAAAATTTGCAACGTAGAGACATTTCATCTTGCTATTACATTTTTTCCACAGAAAATAAATAAAATAATACAAAATCAATATGTTATATTGATCACACTATCACATATATAAGTCAATAGTAATAAATCGTTTTACAAGTATCAATTTATTTAAGAGGATCTCGAAACACGAGTTTTATATGTGGTGGAAACCTGAAAAATTCCCGAGTGAATTGTAAACGTGTTCAAACACTGTACAATATTTTCATTCAATGCCCTCAATCGGTTCTTGGTTACGAGCCATCAAGGGAGTGTTTGGTTTAACGCAACTGAAACAACATAATTATTATGCATGTGCTCCATGCGAGATTTTCGCGTAAATTATTTCTGTATAATATTCGAGCTCATATCCATTATTCTGAAGATATAGATGTATTCTGTATGTGGAAGTATGTAATATGTTTGTATTGTTATTTATATATGTAATAGCTTAAAGTATTTTTCCCATAGCACGGTAGGTAGGTAGGTTTTTTTATATACATGTATTTATATATGTACTTATCTAATAATTTTTAAGTATGAAAAATATTTCGTTGTATGTATATTAAAGTTTACCTCGCATAACTTTTTTCTAGAGTAAATCATGAAATGACAGTGTTTTCTCTATATTTACCGATAATAAAGTTATGTATTTGCTTAATTTAATAGCTGTTTAGGTATTTCGATTCATATTTAAATATGGTATAGCCAAGGTAAATAGTATAAAAGATTTTTCAACAACAAGCATTTTTTTATATAAACATGTAAGCAATTTCTACCAGCAAATTCCGATTATACCCATAATTAGTATATAGCTGATAGAACGACAACACAAAGGTGTCATAATTATTTTATAACAGAAGATTGATTATTGCACTCAATTAATAAATTTCAATTCAACTTGAATTGGTTATCAATTAAGCTGTGACAGCTCATTGCTAAAGTAATTACCTAAATATTAATGAGATGTATACAATTTTCAGGTAAATTTTACAAACTAGTATTCAAGTATTTAATAATATTAACATGTAACGATTAGTCCGACCTTTAGTATATGAACGTATGTACAAGTGTTTCTTGTATTCATTAATTGTGCTGTGATTCAGGGAATTGAGAGAATTGAAATGGCTTTGTGGTAGTTTAATTTGGTATGATTATTGTATATTTGATAATAAAAGAATAGTAATAGATAATCCATAATAATAAAAATGAATCCCTGCAATGTATGTGATTATAACCGTTAACTTTATCATCTCCATCTCAATCTCCTTAGAAAATAAAACAATGTTTCATGAGGATCATAAAAATTGTTACAATAAAAGTTTATATACAGAAGGACTGCAGAATGCCAATATTATTTGTGATAATTAATTAGAAATATATTAAATTATTAAAATAAATAATAACTACTGTATACTACTACAATTCGTTCAATGTATACTTTAGTATAGTGACATACACGTGGCTAAGGCAACGTATATTTTAAATATAAATATATGTCATTAGCAAATCCTACACTAAAAGTTTTACAATATAATGTGTTAACATTAACGCCTGTCGTGGCGCAGAGGCACAAGCGTGCGACTGTAAACGCGACAGGTTGTGGGTTCGATTCCCACTCAAGGAAAATGTAAAACTTAGTATTTTCATTTCTTGGGCTTGGTAACAAGGCAAAGCGCGGCGTTGAGTTCCGCCACTCAATACGCAATGCCTCAATTCGGCCGGAAAGTGGGGAACGGAATTGTTGAAAGAGAATGGAGTGTCTTTACACTAGGTTATCTGGTTCCCTCTGCCTACCCAGGTATATGCGTGAAGTTAAAAAAAACAAAAAAAAAATTATAATCCTCACATAAGATTATATTCGTAGATTCGATAATTGGACAGAATCTGCAAACTATTTCACTAAAACTTACTCAAAGTTAATTTTGACACTCGTTGAAAAAATGTTAATATCATTTGTAAAACATGATAATAAATTCTTAATTCTTAAAACTGTCCAGTTAAGAGATGAGAACCAAATAATTTGGCGAACTCAAAAACAATGATTGTAGATAAAATATTTTATTTATCTTATTAATTTAATTTATTACGTTATTTGTATATAATTTATATTTCTAAGAATATTTAAATAAGTACTATAGTTTCACAGAATTCCCTAAGGGTATGGATATAAAAGTTTATATTAGCATGTTTTAGTTTTGATAAAATAAAGTTAATATTTTATTTTTATCTATTGTAACTAAACTAAGAGTCTAAAGCAGCTTTCTTTACGAGTGATTACATCTTCATACAAATTGAGATTTATTTTCGCATTAAAAGTGAATTGAAGCAATATTTGAACCTGATATCTTGGATATTAATTTTTAACCGATTCAAAAAAAAAAGGTTCTCGATTTGATTGTGAACCAATATTGATGATTCTTTTTTTTCCAGCTTCACATTGTATCCTGTACACAGCAGGGTACTCAGAGGGAACCAGATAACCTAATGTTAAGACACTCCGTTCTCTTTTAATATTTCCGTTCCCCACTTTCCAACGAATTGTGGCATTGTGTACTGAGTGGTGGAACTCAACACCGCGTTTTGGCTTATTACCAGAGCGAGAAAATGAAAATACTAAATATTAATTACTATACATATGTAATATTTTCATTTCTTGGAGTGAAAATCGAACCCACAACCTGTTACATTTACAATCACACGCTTGTGTCTGCGCCACTACAGGCATTTTTTTGTTAAAATCTTAATATAATATGGTATATAATAAGAAAAAGTTCCTAAAGAACTATTGTCAAGTAAGGCAAATTGACTAAATTTGGTGATGTTTCTGTACACTTTCCTCACTAAACTAAAGCAAATATAAACCTAGATAATATTTTTTTAAAATAAAAGTAAAATTTAACTCTTAAAATAGCAATAAAATGTGAAACAAAACTGTATTATGTTTATTTCGTGCCCGTAGTTCATTTGTACGACGGGATTACATAAAATTATTTACATTTATAACAGACTGCATCTTGGAATGTCCTTTGTTAAATAAATATTCATCGAGATATTCTAGATATCACCGTCGCTTCAATTTCTAGGAACGTTGTAAAAAGAATTATGGTTATTTTTATTTATATTAGTATTGTTATAGTGACATAAACATTCAACATTAAAGTTCTTTATTTTTATCTATATATTAATACGTATAGGAAAAACTTTGGATCCTTTTTTACGAAAATTAAGTGGACTGAGGAGAATGAAACTTGGTACACTTATAGTTTATATAGCGAACAACTTCGCTTCGCACAATGATAATATTTTTTTTTAAATAATGCATAAAAAATATATTAAATTAATAACATAGATGTTACACACACTACCACAGTCTGATATGCATGTTTATATAAATTGACATATACATTATTAAACAACGCGTTGTTAACGCGTCAACGGGAACTTTAGTCTATATATAAATACGTGAAGCAAAAACTTTAGATCCCTTTTTACGAAAATTACGCGAACGGAGGAGGATGAAACTTGGCACACTCATATATAAGGAGTGCAGAATCCTATTTTTTTTTTAAATAATACATGAAAAGTATATTAAAGTAATCAAATAAATGTTACACACACTACCATGGACATCCATGTTTATACAAAGTGACATATACGTACATCACTACGCAATACGTTACTAACGCATTTACAGGGACACTAGTAAAAACCTCTTTTTCTAGTTAAACCTCTTCTTATACTCACTAAAGGCTATCGTGATGCAGTGTTTTACTGTAAACGTGATTGGTTATGATTTCGATTTCCACTTGGGGGAATTATTATATTAAAATTATTTTCATTTTTCTTCTTTGTCAAGGAAAGACTCTGGCGCGGTTGAGTTCCGCCTCTTAACTAGAAATGTTGAATTCCAACGAAAACGGCGAACGGAGTGTCTTGACAATAAGTTCTATTAGACTACCATGCTGTGCGGTATAAATCGTAAAGCTGTTTTTTGCTTTTTTATTTTTACTCACTGAGTGACTAACAGACAACGCACAACCGATCGCATTGCGCATACTCTCGCATGAGAGAACGTGTGGAAACACTGCGAGAAGATTTCCCAAATTCCTACGGGTGTGTGAGAAATAAAAAAAATTAAAGCTTTTCTGTCTAAAGTGTGAAATGTGTTTTGTGCTTTCCCTAGGAAAACAAAAACATAATAATATGGCAATCATTTGTAAGAATGTTCCAGATAACGTTGCAAAATGTTGCAAATAATTCGTCATAGAAATAATTTAAACGTAGCATAGTTCATAAAAATTTTGAGTTATTCAATATGCTCATAATACTAAGTCCATATGTGAATTATACAATTTATTATAAAATTGAAGACGTTACGTGTATAGTGATCATTTCAAATATATTGTCGAATATAATAAAAAAAAAAAAAAAAAAAATAGTCCCGCTGAGTTTCTTGCGCCGGTTCTTCTCAGGTCTGAGGCATTAAATTTAGTGAACCGGTGGTAAATTATTTGACGTTCAAAAAATGAAGCTTGTAACTTCTTATTTTGAATAAAATTATTTGACTTTGACTTTGACTTTGACTTTATTGTAGTACAAGAAAAATATATTTTGTGAACACAATGTATTTCTGCTATAACTATGTAAATAGTATATGTATGTAGGAAATAAATTTAATAATAAATAAATGTAGGAAATAATTTTGTATTCTTTATACCTGAATCAAACCACTAGGCTAGTTAAATATTGAAAATGATAAACACAAAAAATTTAACAAATATTATTTCATTATTTCAATGTCTACAATATTATGAAGTAAAGAAGTTTTTAAGCAACTTTGTACTAATCAAGTGTTCTCGGCTTCCCATGACACAAAGCACAATAGGATTTTAGTTGAAAACTTTGTTAGCGAGAGGCCAAGATTGCAAATTTCCCATCGGACCTAAACCAGTTTCTACTTGCAGACTATATCGATAACTTCCTCTGACGCCCGCTTAGATATTTATCATCACTTAGAAATGTTAATATTTATTTTATTAGCTTATACTCTAGAATATTCTTTAAAAGTATTTTAATATCGGTTGGGTCGGTCGAGTTGTCACTGGATATAGTGCAAAGATATCTCAAGCGATTGGATTCTAACAAAGGCTGCGGTCCTGACCTAATCCCTCCATTTTTCTTAAAAATGTGTAGCAATAGCCTATGTCTTCCGCTATATATATTATTTAAAAAATCTATTCAAACAGGAATAATGCCTACCTGCTGGAAACGTTCCTTTGTAGTACCCATATATAAGTCTGGCAACAAACATGATATTTTAAATTACAGACCTATATCTAAATTGTCGATTATTCCGAAATTGTTTGAAAAAATTATTTATGACTTTATCTCTCCCATTATCAGCCCTTATATTATGGAACAGCAGCATGGCTTTACCATTGGAAAATCAACTGAAACTAACTTAAATGAGTTCTTGCACCGAGTCACTACAGATATGGATAGTGGTTGCCAGGTTGATGTCGTGTATACTGATTACTCAAAAGCCTTTGATAAAATTCCTCACTCCTTACTTGTACGTAAAATTGCAGAAATTGGTATACACGGTGACCTCCTGCGTTGGCTTATTTCTTACTTAAGGGAACGAAGTCAGGCTGTTACAGCCAAAGGATTTTGTTCTTCATTTGTTCCAGTTACATCAGGTGTTCCCCAGGGCTCTCATCTCGGCCCACTTTTATTTAACATTTTTATAAATTCAGTCAGTAAATTATTTAAGCATTCTTCATTTTTATTATATGCAGATGATATGAAGATCTTTAGAGCTATCAACAACTTAGTTGATTGTCAACTATTGCAAAGTGATCTTGATAGATTGTGCAAATATTGTGATACAAATGGCTTGCACTTAAATATAAAGAAATGTAATATTATTTCATTCTCTCGTAAAGTTAATATTGCTAATTATGATTACCACCTTGATAATAACATAATAAATAGGGTTACCGAGGTGAGAGATTTGGGAGTTTACCTGGATCAAAAGTTGTTATTTAATCGCCATATTGACTACATCGTTGGCAAAGCTTATCGCATGCTTGGCTTTATACTTAGGGTTGGTAGAGATTTTCAAAATAATTCTACTTTGATTGTTTTATATAATGCCTATGTTCGCTCTTTATTAGAATACGCCTGTACTATTTGGAATCCTAATTACAATAAATACATTAACAGAATTGAAAATATCCAGAACACATTTTATAAACACTTAACATATAGATCTAATAAAATAAAAATAGAGCCTCCTCGTTTAATATCACTAAAAAATCGTAGAATTATAAAAGATGAATTTTTTCTGTACAAATTATTATCAAGTTATATAAGTTCCCCTTATTTGTTGTATCATATATGTTTAAGATGTCCTCGTCCTTCGTCACGTGATCGTTCTACATTTTATTTACCTAAAGCTAGAACTAAATATGCTCGCAATAACTTTTTATATCGTTCTTGTAAGCGTCATAATGATATTTTTAATAACATTGACATAAATAATCTTACTTTCAATGAATTCAAAGCTGCGATTAATTGTAATTGTATTGATATTTAATAACTATGATTCTATTTATTATTATTAATTAATAATTGTTTTTTTTTTTAATTCTATTTAGAAAAAAATTCTGTATTTTGTTGTAATTTCAATTTTTAATTTTTTGCATGTCCACTTGGTTTTGTTTTGTAATTTTGTGGAGACTTGATTGGTGTATGTACAATTTTATTTTTGTTTTTTTGTTTTCTGTATTGATACACTGTTTGTCTTCCTAATAAATAAATAAATAAATAAATAAATAAATAAAATGTATAATTTTATATAAAGTAAGTGAGCAATAAAGTAACTATGCAATATGACTAATCACGCAGTTTTCATCATAGCGATATGAGATACGAGTATATTGCTCACTAGGTACCAGTGATGAGGGGTGAAAATGTTTGTTAGACAAGCCGGTTAATTTAGAGAAGCCGATGTATATTCAGGGAAGCCGGTGCAATATATTTAGGGAAGCCGGTAATTTTAAGAGAAGCCGGTATATTTAGGATAGCCGGTATAATTTAATGCCCAATATTTTCCTGGCGACCTTTTTTTAGCTCTCCACCTTAATTTTTTTGCAAACTTATTCACAATTTCAAGTCCACATTTTCCTGGCGTCCTTTTTTTATTTTTTTTAGGTCTCGTACTTATACTTTGAAAAGTTAGGCAAGCCGGTGGGAACCGTGTTGAATGGACGCCTCGCCACCGCTAGGTACCTATACTAAGACATCACAGGTTCCTTTCTCTGAAAGATTAAATTAGTTAATATAATATTTCTAGCTATAAACGCTATTGGTTGTAGATTCTATTCCCACTTGATGTTACTGATTATATTTAAATCAGTTTTTATTTTCCCGCTCTGGTAAAACAAAGGGACGTTGAGTTCTGCCACTCAACAGATATTCTCGGAAAACATTTTTGTAACCAAATCTTTTTTGTAACTTAAGAGGTTAACTGCTGTAGTATTGTAATTGAGATATAATTTCTATACAATGTAGAATTCGAACCTAAAAGTATGGTATATGAGCAGTGAAACACGTGACCGCATAGTACTTGCACAGTTAAAATAACTAAAGACGAATTCAAAATTAATTTATTACCTTCACGCTGTATCCCGCGTATAGCAGGGTTAGGTGAGGAAACCAGAGAACCTACTATTAAGACACTCCGTACCCCACTTTCCGCCGAATTGAGGAATTGCGTGTAGAGTGGCGGAACTCAACGCCGCGCTTTGCCTTGTTACCAAACCCAGGAAATGAAAATACTAAACTTTTACATCTCCTGAAGGAGGAATCTAACCCACAACCTGTCGCATTTACAGTCGCACGCTTGTGCCTCGACACGACAGGCCTTAATCAATTTATTAAGTACAATAAAAAATGAACAAATTGCAAAAAGTACAGCAAGTAAGAACATTTTAAGTAATATTTATATAACCATACGAAGCTCGCTTTATTGCCTATTACGCTATACAATTAAAACGTTCTACAAAGTCTAGAACATATTTTAGTACTTATGCCTTAAGCTATAAGTTTAGTATTATATGATAGGATATTCGTAATTTCTCGCTAAAAGTGATATGTATAATAAATAAGACATTTTACTAGTTACATAGCGAGGGTGTACGCAAAGCGAATGAATTTTAATTACGTATGTGATAAAACTTTAATATAACTGCGTTGTAACGTTATTAGCATAGGAATGTAGATTGCGTTAATACTGCGAGGTCGGTTATAATCGCCTAAATATAACATTAATATCAAATATTTAATTACATAGCCTGCTACAATTACACAGGCAGACTGTTATCACATGAATTTAATATTTGGATAATAAGCAAAATATATATTTTTTGCTTTCTATCTTATTATAATGACCAGACCATTCTGTTTTCCAATTTTTGCCTTTCTCGGCAGCGAGCTTTATCAATAACATAGGTCTAATCTACTAAGTACCGGTTATTACAGACTAGTATAAGTAAGTATTAGAAACTGTGGGGTGAAATTATAGTTACTAGTGTCCCCGTAAATGCGTTAATAACGCATTGCATAGTGACGTATATGTCACTTTATATAAACATGGATGTCAAATCATGCTAGTGTGTGTAACATTTATTTTATTAATTTAATATACTTTTTATGCATTATTTAAAAAAATGTTAGCATTCTGCTCTCCTTCTCTATATAAACTATAAGTGTGCGGAGTTTCATCCTCCGTCCGCGTAATTTTCGTAAAAAGGGATCCAAAGTTTTCGCTTCACGTATTTATTAGTTTTTTGTTTTAACTTCACGCTGTATCCCGCATATAGGGTAGGCAGAGGGAAAAGAACCTAGTGTTAAGACACTCCGATTATTATTAGATATTATCAAAACGCATATAGCAGGGTAGGCAGAGGGAACCTGAGAACCTAGTGTTAAGACACTCCGATTATTATTAGATATTAGATATTATCAAAATACACCTACATGTTATTTTTTTATAATGTTTATTCTGATCACTACGAAAACGTGGTTCATACCTTTTGTCAACTTTCTCTACATTTTCATATTAATTTTACTAAACTTAAATTATGATAAAATAAGATAAAATTATGTTCCAAAGAACTACACTCACTTACCTACACGTTCAAAGTATATATATATTAACTTCACGCTGTAACCCGCATATAGCAGGATAGGCAGAGGGAACCAGAGAACCTAGTGTTAAGACACTCCATTCTCTTTCAACAATTCCGTTCCCCACTTTCCGCCGAATTGAGGCATATAATTCAAATTAATAATATTTGATACAATCGGGTTAGTTTTATAAAGTCAGATATTCTTAAGCACCTACACAAAAACTTTAACTATAGAAAATAATGTCATAATAGTAAATTACATGACAAGAATTAAAACACAAAATATGAGACAAGTACTGACAATTTTAATTGATAAGAAGGCGTTGTCATACTTTTGCAATTCCAGTAGGAGCGATAAGCTTAACATATAAAATAATATGCTAATTTGAATGGAGCTCTGTATATGGAAATCGTATTAATAAGGGAGCTTCAATGAACTTAAATACCAATTCACATAATTAGTTTCGCATACAGCGTAAATTCGTATATACGTAAAAATAAATAAATAAATAAATAGCCCTTTATTCAGATCAACTTAACCTAATAACAGTATTCCAAAGTACACTTAAATAAGAGTAATAAATATTTTCAATATAGTATTTGATATTTCCTAATGATCTGTAGATCTGTTTGCCAATCGGCAAAGGCCTCCTCCAACCTCTTCCATTCTGGTTTTTCTAGAGCCACTCTGTTCCACGGTATTCCTGCCACTTCTCTGATATCATCATACCACCTTTTCTGAGGTCTGCCACTTTTCCTTTTACCCTCTCGCGGATACCATTGTATCACTCTCTTACTCCATTTGTCTTGACCTCTTATAGTGTGCTCTGCCCATCTCCATTTTAGCCTTTTAATCTTCCGTATTGCATCTATGGTTCCCGTATACCGTATATACGTACGTATGCGTAATTAAATAATAGACAACTTGTGAATACTGTACTAAAATAAACGGATAACTAAGCAAACCGCACTCTGCAGGAAGTCAATTCATCATTCAGTCAGTGGTAAACATTGTATAGACTTTCTGAATATTATAAGCTTGTTAGTTTTGTTATTAATATTTTGAAATAATTGTTTTTTCTTTTAGTTATTATCTCTGAGGCATACTTCACTGAAAGATGTTGAAAGGTGTTTGTTTGTCCCGCTGAGTTTCTTGCGCCAGGTCTGAGGCATTAAATTTAGTGAACCGGTGGTAAATTATTTGACGTTCAAATGAAGCATGTAATTTCTTATTTTGAATAAATTTATTTGACTTTGACTTTGACTTAGATGTCCAGACGCGTTAGCTTTTTTAAGACTTGACACTTCTATGAGAAAATATATCACAGGATGTATTGGTGAATCATATTGTTACTAACATATGTAGAGATATAAAAAATATATTAGTATCTATATTTTAATACGTGAAGGAAAAACTTTGGATCCCTTTTAACGAAAGTTAAGGGGACGGAGGAGAATAAAACTTGGTACACTTGGTATATAGCGAAGGAGTGCACATGATAATATCTTTTTGAAATAATGCATTCAATTCATAAAATAAATATTGCACACACTAACATGGTTTGACATGCATGTTTATATAAAGTGACATATACACACGTTGCTAGGACGCGTTATTAACGCGTCAACGGAGACACTAGTATTAATAAATACGACATGATATAATATATTATAATCTTCATTCTTCTTATAATAATCCTGTAAAATCCAATATTTGAGAAAATTAACTGTCATATATAAATTCATGCTCCAATACAAACTTACATTTTCCCTAAAATTACGAAGCTCCAAAAGGAACAGAACCAAATATTACAAATTACAAAGTCGTAGAGCCTTAATTTTGGTAGTAGACTGAGAAAAATGTTATGCAAATTTGTACAAAGTGTTTTTTCTTCAATTAGCTTTTTGCACGAACCCAGCGCAGATTTGCGATTGTTTCAAGGGAAAATACTTTTAAAGTACATAAAATATAGATAGTAGATTTTCTATATACTTTTATGGTACTTTAATTTATTTATTTATGTTTTAAAAATTTTATTATTTTATATATGCCTCAATTCGGCGGAAAGTTGGGAACGGAAATGTTAAAAGAGAACGGAGTGTTTTAACACCAGGTTTTGTGGTTCCCTCTGCCTACCCTGCTATGTGTGGGATACAGCGTGAAGCTAAAAAACAAGATATATTTGAAAATATAAAGAAATTGAAAGTATTTCGACTGAACACTTTGTCCTTTTATGAATACGAGTATGTCATTAAAACTGAATAAAACAAAAATTAAATGTATATTGTAATTAAACAAATTTTAACAGAATAACAAGAAAATAATATACTTCACATCCAACCTTCTCTATAAAAAAGGCAGTACACAATAAAGAAAACCCTAATAAAATACCTTTGGAAGTTTAATCAGAAAATTAACAACGCAGACCGGGAAAACAAAATATGGTGCCCTATACATGTGGGAACAGAGCGCGTCTGCGGTTGCTTAAAAAATACAGCCGAGGAACGACACGAATAGGCTTTTACGAGACCATTTATTTTATTTCAATTGTTGTCTTTATAAAGTGTTACGTATTTGCTGCTTATGGGATAAAACAAACCAAAACATTGAGTGCTTGTTTATTATACATTCTGTGATATCTTTTCTGACATGTTGACGTTTATTTTGAATTTTTTTGGCATTTTATACGCGTTACGTTAAATTCAATGGTTATATTTACAAAATATTCACATATTTTAAAAATCTCTTTAATATAAATAAGTACTGGATATAGTATACCATTGTAATTACTAAATTAGAAGTCTTTATAAGAGGACAACAGTATTACACTCGATGTCCACAATTCTTATTGATGTCCCTATGAAAAAAAAATGGCAGATATGATTGTTTGTCAAAATTTTGAAAATCTATGTACTTCAAAGGATTGAAATGAACGCATTTGTGCACTGTACACTATAATATACACTATGTACTACGATGGACCACGCAAACGAACACAACAAGCGCGAGTAACAGCTAGTATAAAAAAATAATATATATACTAATTCGTTGTGACGCGGTGGTAAGGCTGGTCTGATTATTATCGTGATTGGTTGTGTGTTCGATTAGCATGATCATGTTTATTTTTTTTGATTTCTGCCACTCAAAACGCAATGTCTCGCATTCGAGAGAAAAGTGGAGAACGGAGTGTCTTGACACTTAGTTATAGAACGAAGTTCCTTATCGCGCGTTGCGAAAGGGGTACACGGAAAAAATTAAGACCAAAACTTGTAACGACACTTCTTGCTATAGTTGTAAGTCGTGAGGCGTGCGTGTTTCCCTATCTTTCACTCTCTCTCTCATAGAAAACAAGTCAGTTATTTTCGTTTCGTCTTTCTATATCGCATTGAACAGTGTGGTGTCGCGATGATTATTTTTGTTGAGTGTATACAGTGTATTGAATTCCTTCAGTAATTAATCGAAAGGAACATCGTTCCATCCTGGTGACCCTTGACACCTCTTATCTTTTATTTTCTTATGTGTTTTACCGCATAATATTTTTCTGAGTAAACTATTTTGATGATCCTTTTTTAGGATCTCACTATGCTTGAAAAAGTATAAAGCTGAAAAAAATTATGAATCATTCGTCCTTAGCGACTTACTACAAATTAAACAGAATCTAAGCTGGTCATGCAATTTAAAACACATACATGTTATTTATATTTTAAATGCATTAATTATTAAAACGATTTACTAATCTTAGTACTCTAAGACATTGACCAAATGATCATTGATGATTGTTATGTAGTTGTGACATTTTAACCGACTTTATAAGATTTGACAAGTAGTTTTAGTGTTATTCGTAATAAGCATTTTTTTAAATCTTAGTTATAAATAAATTTGATTTCAAATATTAATAGTGCCTTTAGAAATAATATACAAAAGTTATCTAAAACATATTGCTTTTTTAATTAAGTAGGTGCTTAGAACTCTAATAATATGAAAAATTAACAATAATTTCTATAAATACAAAAATCTTTTCATAAACAATCATCATGAATATTTTATAATGTTAATTTTTCCTATATCTACATCTAAGATATTTGATTTATGCGTTTATTATTCATATCGCGTTATATTTATATTCCTTCGCTAATGAAGCTTTGTTTGGTGTTTCATGAAAAAACCAAATAAAATTGATTAGTCTTTATATCCTTTCCACGATGTACATTAAGATGTTTTAGGTATCCTTAATTTAGCTTTCAAAAAAATAGTATTTATTGTTTGTAGATTGATTTCGATAACGTAATAAAAACAAAATCCTTTCTTTAGAAAAACAAATGAAATAATGAATTTCAATTGTTAACATCTGTATTGATTCAGGGATTATCAATTAGTCGTATTACACTGGCTGGTATCAACCAAGAAAACCAATATAAATACTTCTAAGTTTTTTTTAGCTGTATCTCGCATATACCAGAATAGGTAAAGGGAACCTGAGAACCTAGTGTTAAGACGCTCTGTTCCCCACTTTCCGCCTAATTGAGCGTGCTGAGTGGTAGCACTCAGCGCCACAATTTGCGTTGTCACCAAACCTAGGAAATGAAAATACTAAGGTTTTACATTTCCTGGAGTGGGAATCGAACCCACAACCTGTCGCGTTTATAATCGCACGCTTGTGCCTCTGCGCCACGTCAGGCGTTAAGTTTGTGAATTTACTAATTGATATGAGGCATAAAGTATAGAGGTAATCATAGCACAATGGGACAATATCGCAATATAAACGCGAGAGCTTGTGGGTTGGATCCTCACTCGAGAAAACGATTATATTTGAATGAGTTTCATTTTTCCGCCTTGGTAAGACAAACCGTGGTGGTTAGTTCCGCCATTTAACACGCAATGTCTCTATTTTGGACGGAGAATGCAAAACGGAAATGCTATGCTGATAAAATAGAAAAAAAAAATTATTATATATTTTATGAAATATCAGCCGGATCCAGCAGATATTTCTTAAACTTATTCCATGTTTTAATGGAAAAAATACTTAAATATTGAAATAAATTGTTATGATTTATTGAAATAACAAAAAATATGATAGAATAGACAACGCTTATATTAATGTAATTCATTTTTCAAAGCACTCCACGATTGATAACTCAATCATATTACACAGTCCATAAAGCCGTCTTGTAGCACTATAATTAATTGAAACTCATTACCGTTGACTTCATTCTTTCCCGATTATCATTTGTTTTATCCGGGAAGGGCTCGGAAAAATACATTACGAGGGTACCAGCATTTGTCTTCGTCGCCTTCGCAGCCGACGTTAATTAATATGGAATACCCTTTGGGTTGCCCGCCTGTTTACCATTACTTGATTTATGTCTTTATTTCCAATTTTTATTCAATTAATTATTTAAATTTTCAAAGCCTCTAATTCGCTTTGAAGTTGCCTTGAAGCGTTCAGTGCCGTCCCAGATTCAACGATTTATTCTTTGCTCCACGTTAGCAGTCCCTCTCTCCTTGTAAAAATATAATAACGTTTATTAATTGGCATTGAAAATATTACTTAGTCAGAAATTACCTCACTTAAAATAAAGTTTAAAAATTATATACCATTGGATAATAAGTTGAAAAATCATTTTACATCAGTTTAACCCATCTTCTGATAACAAAATAAACGATTGTACTTCTTGACATATTCACGAAATCGCATGATTATTCTTATATTTCATAAAATAGTATATTTCAAAAATTATTCTAGTGAAGTCTTGAAGTGAAAATAAAATATTATTTTCTCTTCAAGACTTCACTAGAATAGCTTACCTTTATGATAAATCGACTAGAATCTGGCTACTACAATTTTTAAACTATGCAGTATAAATTCCATTCCACAATTCATGGGAGACAAAGCACTTATGCAATATACTGGCTTTAATGCCAACATGTATTATGGACGATTCAGAACGGTACTGGAACTTGGTCACTGATGACCAAGGAAATTTAGTACGACGTATAAGCTGCTTTAGATGGTTGAATAATCATTGAAATGGACCGCATTGTGAGACTTGCACATGCACTGCTCAATTCACTAGAGCCTGCCGTCTGGCGAGAATTTACTTAGCAACCAAGCTGCCGTATTTATGTGCTGTGGCTTATGTGAAATGTATAGCTTTGATCGTTATATTATTTTGACCTAATTCGATAATCTTATTGGCATTTAAAATATATACTTTGATACTATTAAATATACCTAATACCAAATTATGATTACCAAATGACGTGAGTGAACAAACAAATCATGATAATTAAATATTAATGTAAACAAACTTTCATCATCAACATTATAAATATCGATGTATCCTCAATTGGGATTCCTACCTACAAGCATCTCATTTGACAAGACATATTAACGTATATGTTACATCTTTATTTCTCACACTTTTCAATACTTGTAATTATATTCAACTAGCTTTCCACCCGCGGCTTCGCCCGCGTGAAATTTGGTTATATCGCGCGATATGAGGAGTATAGAAGGAGTATTAAGTCTTTCCCAAAGTCTAGACTATTTGTCAAAATTGGTTAACTAACCCACTACACTTCTGTTTGAGAATAAGAAATTTCCATACAAACTTTCATCCCCTATTTCAACCCCCTCTATCATTTTTTTCGCGATAAAAAGTATCCTATGTCCTTTCCCAAGCTTAGTTCTATCTTCATACCGAATTTCATCAAAATCGGTTCAGTGGTTTACTCGTGAAAGCGTAACAGAGAGACAGACAGAGTTACTTTCGCATTTATAATATTAGTAAGGATTTGAACTTTAGTGATCAACTTATGTGGATTGTAATGTCGTAAATATATAATACTATATCCTATATTATCCTATATATTAAAGGTATTAAGAGGTAAGCATTTGACTTTAATGTAGATACAAAATTAGAAGACAAGCACCAAGCCAATGCATCATATAACAACAAAAGTTGTTCTAAACTTTTAATATACACACTTTGTTTAATTATCTCTCAACTCAGCTTGTTAAGTACTTGATCATGGCAAAGTTAGATGAAGTATTTACATTAGTATCATAAATTTGTAAGAAGTGAATAATACCAACACATAGCTTCGCTCCAAGGGAATAATTAATGAGTCGATGAAATATTCGGAATGTCTAAACACCTCTTGCATTTGATGACGAGGAAAGTTAGCGGCGGAAAGTTTGTTCATAACTCTGTTATCCAATAAATAGTAGAAGATCCGGGTATATCTTGACGAAGGACGCGATATTAATTACAATTATTAATTGCTTGTATAAGTACTGGCATTTATGCTGAGTTAAGTTTATGTTTTGAAATAATTTTTGATAAGCAACTACAATGTAGGATACCTCATGGTAAAGAACATGGCATCTGAGTACAGAATTAATTTAGTTCAGTTCTCTAATTATGGCGTTTTAAACGTGATAGTCGAGAATAATTCACTCCGCCAATGTCACATTAACAAAAGTACCTAGTGGACAATGTTTTTTTTTTTTTTAACTTCACGCTGTGTCCCACATATAGCGGGGTAGGCAGAGGGAACCAGAGAGCCTAGTGTAAAGACACTCCATTCTTTTTCAACATTTCCGTTCCCCACTTTCCGCCAAATTGAGGCATTGCGTGTTGAGTGGCGGAATTCAACGCCGCGCTTCGCCTTGTTACCAAACCCAAGAAGTGAAAATACTAAATTTTACATTTCCTGGTGTGGGAATCGAACCCACAACCTGTCGCGCTTACAGTCGCACGCTTGTGCCTCTGCGCCACGATAGGCGTTGGCCAGGCGTTGACAGGTGGACAGAGTTTAGTGACAAAATGTATCCGTCGAGCAGGGAGCGATCAAATTCATCTTAAAATTGCATTTTTATTACATACGTCACCTATCTAGTGCATTCCATAGTAGGCAATTATTGACGAAACATTATTATTGTTTCAGATTCCTGAAAATAATATTCACATATTTTTTTATAATTTTATTATGTTTTTATACTTGATGTAAAATGTTTATCAGGGCGCAATATGTGTCTAAATACGATTTTTCTTGATAGTGTAAAATAAATAATAGACTAAATTAAACCTCCTTGTCAATGATAATTCTATTTATTTCAACTAATTGCTTTGTAGACGCGCATATACGTATTGCCTTAGCCTGTATATATTTTTTATTAATTTTCTTACACAAAACCTTCTGTTTTTCTTCATATTAGCTGTAACTGTGCCAAATTTTATACACTTCTGTCTATATATTTTTCATTTAAAGTGGTCCAAAATGTTTCCTTGACTTATTATTATAATGATAATGACAAAATCTGCAAAAAATGATCGATACCTTAATTATAATAATAATATTATATATAAGAACCATATTTAAAAATATTTGGGTTGCTTCTATACAATTACCGGGTTAGAAAGAATGAACTAAGTGTTAAGACACATCGTTCTTCGCTTGTTCATATTCTTTAATGAATTATGGATCCATAGATAATAAATACATATAAATAGATGTGCTACAGTAAAAACAGTCCGTTAAAGCAAATAAAATCCACTGTCAACAAGCGAAGCGTAGACAATAAGCGCCTATTTACCTAATTCAGAGCAATTGTGAGTCAAGACGGGCCTGACCCGTTTAATTTGACGGCGCCGTCTGCTGCATCCTCTGATTAACATCCTGTTTCAAATTTCTATTAACTTTCCTTTGTCGATAGAATTATCTTTGTTTCACATTAAATTTATACTGTTTAATTAAGTTTTTGATTTTTGGAATTCAAAGGTTTATATTTTATTTCCACTAATATACTTACACCTGTCTGTTGTTTTTAGAAAAAGTCTATTTGATTATTATACAAAACTAACTATAGCTCGTGATGCCGTTGGCGTGAACTATAAAACCTAAAATCCCATTCCCATTTTCAAAAATAATTAAAGAAATCTTCTCTTAATACTTCCCTACACTCCCTATGGACGCTACACGCCAAATTTCAGCCTTCTATGACCAGTTATTTTGCCTATACGCTGTCTGTCAGACACCCTTTAACGCAAGCTAGCAATATTTATATAATAGATATATAGATATTAAAATTTTAAAGCATATCGTCTCGCTTCTTATAACATTTTTTTAGCTTCACGCTGTAGAACGGCAGAGGGAGCCTGAGAACCTAGTGTTAAGACACATTGTTCTCTTTCAATAATTCCGTTCCTCACTTTCCGTCGGATTGAGGCATTGCGTGCTGAATGACTGAACTCAACTTGTTACCAAACCCAGAAAATAAAAATTCTCCACTTCCTGAAGTGATTCATTCCTTATAAATAATTTAAATCATCAATGGGTTGTATGTATATATATATATATATATATATATATATATATATATATATATATATGTGTGTGTGTGTGTGTATGTATATCATATCATATGTTGTCACGAAGCAAACAAAATATCAATCACAAATAATTTACATTTCAAAGAACCCATTGAATGGCATTTATTATTTATTTCAATTTATTAATGAATGTATTAAAATATGTATATGTAACATTTAAATTGAAGTTTTTTTCTTTTTGTATTTGATTGATTAGATTAGTAATAGCTTTAAAGCAGTCTTCATGTCTAAATGTCATCTAATCATTCTAGATTTTTTATTTTCAAATATTCTCTTTTACTAATCAACTCTTTTGTATGTCTATATTATGTTTATTATATTTTTATGTTGTAGATTCAGGCTTTTTACTGTATCTTTACCTTTTTACACAAAATTTTACGCTGGGTTTTAATTATTTCGTTTACCTAACTATTTTCTTCACGTGTTCAACTAACATACTTGCATCGCCTTAACTAAACAGCTGCACTAAAACGTTTTTTTTTTAACTTCACGCTGTATCCCGCATATGGCAGGGTAGGCAGAGAGAAGTGCTAAGACGCCGTGTTCTCTTACAACAATTCCGTTCCCCACTTTCCGCCAAATTGAGGCATTGCGTGTTGAGTGGCGGAACTGAACGCTGCGCTTTGCCTTGTTACCAAACCCAAGAAATGAAAATACCAAATTTTACATTTCCTGTAGTGGCAACCGAACCCGCAACCTGACGCGTTTTCAGTCGCACGCTTGTGCCTCTGCGCCACGACAGGCGTTAAACTCACATATGGTAATGACAATACAATATTTTCATAGCATGAACCTGTAATGGCATTATGTCTTTGCTAGAACAACTAGAATAAGAAAAAATCATTTCAAGTAAGGTTTTTTTTATCTTTCTCATTAGAGATATTGCGTACTTTTACTCTGTACATCGTTTTAGATGTCAAAGATATTTTTAATTAAACATTTATAGAGAGTAATCCTCTTAAACTTTGAAGATCAAAATTTATTACTCGTCTGTCATAGCCAGAATTCGTCAATTTCTTGTATGCAAAACTCAGTCTAGACATCTTTTTGTCTACAACGTTTAATCATCGATTTGTATGCTTTACATCTCTTAAATTCGTGTCACAAAATTTTATCATGGATATTACACTGTTTTATGAAAAACTGGGTACTAAACTGGAGTAATAGTTTTCTTAAAGCCGAAGCAGCCTTTGAAGCGAGAGTGAATGATCTAAAAACTTTGCAAAACATAATAAACGCTCCCTGAACATATTGAACGTAAGTTTATATTTTGTTCTTCCATATACCACGTTTCTTACTATGTATATTATTTTTTTAAAAAGTATTATATTAGTGCAAATGTGACATATAAGTGACTTTTTTTTAAAGACGTAAAAGTAAATAACCATAGAGTAAAATAGACCGTAATATTTTTTTTCAGAAGTTATATAATAATTTGTTGCAGGTATGTAATACTAAAAAAAGATGGCAACTGTGGCGCAATGGATCAATGACTGATAAGCGCGATGGTTGTGGGTTCGATTTTCAGCCGCCGTCAAATTATTTTTATCGGCTTTGAGTTCCATTGTTCAACAAGCAATGTCTTGAATTTGTACAAAGAGTGTCTTAATTATACTTTATGTTCTGTCTACCCTCCTCTACGGAAAAAATAAGGAATAAAGATTTTTTAAACAAAAACAGTGAAAATTAGAAATGGCGAGTGTGTAATCAACTAAATGGGCGTGCCTCATTGGCATTTGTTTGAAACTCAGTAACGAGTTCAGCGGTTCCCTGATTGATGAATGTTAGAGGTCGTCCGGGTTCGTATTGATAACATTACGCATTAATTTCGCTATCAGCTCCCAGCTCTGTAGCGATTCACAAAACCTATTTTTCACTTCGATTGGACGTTTGCGAGACTATTTAATGGCATTGTAATAAAAGTTTTATAACCGGCGAATATATTGACACTGACATAAGGATTATAAAATGTTCTTTAAGCTTTTTCTTACATAGTAGGGTACAGATAGAGGGAACAGACACTCTGTTCTCCACTTTCCGTCTGAAGCCATGTTGAGTGGCAGACTTCAGCCGTGTTTTGTCTTACCAGAGTGATGATCGAACTTTTTTTTTTTTTTTAACGTCACGCTGTATCCCGCATATATAGGCAGAGGGAATCTATAAGACACTCCGTTCCCTGTGCCTTTAAGGCCTTAAGGCACTGCGTGCTGAGTGGCGGAACTCAACGCCGCGCTTTGCCTTGTCACCAAACCCAGAAAATGGAAATACAATTTTTACATTACATTTCGAAGATCGAAGATTGAACTTACAGCCAGCAGTTTACCAAATGCTGTACCATAAAGGAATAGAGCCAAATTGAGAACCTCCTCTTTTTTTTGAAGTCGGTTGAAAATTATATTTGCTAGCAACCTCGCTCATGTGTAAAATACACGTTGACTTAACAAGTATGTCACTTTATATAAAAATATATGTATGTTAAACGTATGACTGTGTGTGTAATATTAATTTCATGAACTTCTTTTTTCTCTTTTTTTTAACTTCACGCTGTATCCCGCATATAGCAGGGTAGACAGAGGGAACCAGAGAACCTAGTGTTAAGACACTCCATTCAATTTCAACAATTCCGTTCCCCACTTTCCGCCGAATTAATTTCATTAATGTGTTTCTAATGTATTGGTGAAAAAAAATACTAGCATTTTTCATTTCTTCTACTTACATACGAGGTGTGTTCAAAAAGTAAGGTGACTGTGAAATTTGGCGGGCAACGTACTTTCGATTATCGATTTTTTTATTTTGTTATGTTGGTACACTCTTCCCGAACATCTGTACCAATCTGTAATCTGTACCAAATGGCGATTTCTTGCTATCGAAAAATATGGATCAAAGGATTTGCATCAAATTTTGTGTAAAAAATAAAATAAAGTGCTCCGAAACACTTAAAATGTTGACAGTGGCATACGGTGAAACTGTTCTGAGTAAAAAAAATGTTTACAAGTGGTACAAACTCTTCCAAGATGGCCGGGAAGATGCCAATGACGAGCCTCGCTCTGGACGCCCAAGCACGTCAACAACTGATGAAAACGTTCAAGCAGTGAAGAAAATTGTTCTGGAAAATCGTCGAATCACTATCAGAGAAGTTGCTGAGGATGTTGGTATATCGCTTGGCTCGTGCCATGAAATTTTTTCTAACGTTTTGGGCATGAGACGTGTGTCAGCGAAGTTTGTTCCGAAATTGCTCATCATTCATCTTTGCTGGTGAGAGATTTTTTGGCCAAAAACAACACCACAATCATGCCTCAGCCACCATATTCGCCGGATTTGGCCCCATGTGACTTTTTCTTGTTCCCAAAACTAAAGAGACCTATGAAAGGACGGAGATTTGCAACGATTGAAGAGATAAAGACTGCATCGCTGGAAGAGCTCAAGGCTATACCGAAAAGTGCTTATGAGAAGTGCTTTGACGATTGGAAAAACCGTTGGCATAAGTGTATTGTATCTGAGGGGGATTACTTTGAAGGGGACAACATAAATATTGATAAATAAATAAATATTTTTTCTTAAAAATACAAACTCACCTTACTTTTTGAACACACCTCGTATACAGTTGAATTATACCAAATTTCATTAATTAATTTATACCAAATTAATTAATGAAATTTGGTATAATTCATACCAAATTTTTATTATAATTTTTTGGTATAATTAATTTATACCAAATTTTTCCTTCATGTATTAATATTGTTGTGTGCACTTGTTATTTGTTTCATATTTGTTATAATTTACAGTCACGTACCTTTCTCATAACGCGGAGTATACGGATAGATTGTGCTGATAAATTTTGGGAAATCTTGCGTGTTGGGTAATCACCCAAAACTCTTTTCTATCCTTTATCAAACTAGGCTTCAGAAATTAAACATTTTTAAACTAAACATATTCCTGAATGTTAATCGAATGGCATTCGTTATTAAATCTGTTAATATATAATATCTATATGTATAACACTTCCATTGATTGACTGACAGACAAAACGCCGTTGAAACTGTTAGGTGTAGAAAGCTCAAAATTTGACATGTAGGCTCCTTAGGGAGTATAGGGGAGAGGATTTCTTGGAATTCCTACGGGATGGGGAATAAATAGATTTTATGTTATGTATATTGTTCCACGTAAACGAAGTTGCGGGCTATAACTCGTTAAATATAAATGGCTGAGGCGACAATTTGATAAAAATAATCTTTTTTTAGCTTCACGCTGTATCTCGCGCATAGTAGGGTAAGCAGAGGGAACCAAAGAACCTAGTGCTGAAACCTTGTCTTTTAACCTTTCCGATCCCTGCTTTCCGCGGAAATTGATGAATTGCGCGCTAAGTGGCGTAACTCAACGTTGCGCTTTAGCCTAGTTACCGGGGCGATAAAATTAAAATTTTAAATATATTAATTGTTATAAATATTTCATATTTTCGTTTTCTGGACAGGGAATGGAACCCACAACCTGTCGCGTTTACGCATGTGTTTCTGCGCCACGATTGGCTACAAAAAAATGCTTACCATATTACATAGCTTCACGCTGTATCCCGCATATAGCAGGGTAGGCAGAGGGAAGCTAGCGTTAAGACACTCCGTTCCCCACTTTCCGCCGAACTGAGGCATTGCGTGCTGAGTGGCGGAACTCAACGCCGCGCTTTGCTTTGTTACCAAACCCAGGAAATGAAAAATTCCATTTCCCGGAGTGCGAATCGAACCCACAACCTGTCGCGTTTACAGTCGCACGCTTGTGCCTCTGCGCCACTACATGTTTTATATCATATTATTTTCATTAAATAAAACTTGTATCTAGTCAAGTTGAAAGTTTATAATATTCTTGAGTGAATGGATCAATCTTTTATAGAAATATCATAAAATTAAAAAAGTTAAATATACCTACTTCAAAGAGTCCGCCCGTCTTAGTAATTAATTCGTACTGGAAAATGTATTTTTCTTTTTTCGATGTTCCAACCTTGATTTTCCATTTTTCGGGTAAGATTAATGAAGATAGACAGATACTTTAACAATGTTTTCTCAACTGTCTGTATGTATAATATAGGTATATATAGGTTTCTATATGTAGATCTTGACATCATAAATTAGAACGCACGTAAAGTAAAAAATAATTAAAATATAGAAAATAAAAACAGTCAGAACTTGCATTATTATAATATTTTTCACGTATTTTCTTCGCAAACTTATATATTTTACCAATATTTTTTTGCTGCATTAACTGAAACATCATCTTGATAATAAATTTGGTTACAAATTAAATGTTATATACATATATATCTGCTAGCTGCAACAAAAATAATTTAAATATAAACATTTTTTTTTTATAACTTCACGCTGTAACACGCATATAGCAGGGTAGGCAGAGGGGGCCAGAAAACCTCGTGTAAAGACACTCTATTCTCTTTCAACAATTCCGTTCCCCACTTTCCGCCGAATTGAAGCATTGCGTGTTGAGTGGCGGAACTCAACACCGCATTTTTTTTCTGGAGATTTAACTCATACATATCTCTTCTCATGGCTACTATGTTTGAATGAACTAGCAAATTTAGATAGAATACGTCATAAAATTATGAGTATCTATTACTATTTATCAAACTTCCCAAAAAGGCGGCATGTTGTTCACAATAAAGTTTCTCTTTCAGTAACATTAGCCATTACTAATGGTTTTGCGAAGACTAGTTAAGACAGTTACTCGCTGTTTTGTATTCTTCAGTAGATAGGCTGAAAGATCCTGATAGCTTATCAGACGGTGTATAAATCAACCGCCCCCTTATACTGATAGCGAGAGCGAGAAATTTGGATGTAAATCATACATTTATTCTGTAATGGTGGAACTTCGCGGGTGAATATTAAGTACAATGCAATTCAGTTCCCGTTATGAGCTCCTTTGTTTTTATGATGGCTTCTGTTAAAAAGATTTGTAAAAAAAGGGTAAAAATTATATACATATTACATACGAAGATATTATTAAGGAAAGTATATTATTTTGTCCTAGAATACTACACAGATTTAATATAGGTCAATGTGTGGAATTAAATGCTGTTGATACTCGCTGGGGAGGCTTATCATTAGTATAAATTTATTGTAAAATTTTATTTGAAAAGAGCAACTGTTGAGTTTCTTGCCGGCTCTTCTCAGCAGAACTGCCTTCCGACCTGGTGGTAGCTTCCGTTAGGACTGATACTCCTGACATCTTTTGTAAATTGACGATTCAAAAGTGCTTGTAATAATCTATTTGAATAAGGAATATTTTTATTTTGATACCTATATAAATATAGTATATATTAAAATAGGACTCCGCTCATGTCGCTAAAACTAAATATCCAATTAAGGTGTGATTTTTTAACCGACCTCATAAAAAGGATGAGGTTCTCAATTCGACTGTATTTTTGTATGCGTTTGACCACATAACATTAACGTTTTACTGGGTGAATTGATTTCGATGATGAATGATTTTTTTATATGATAACTAATACTTCTGATGTGTTCCTATTTAAATTTAGTTAAGATCTGACAAGTATTTTCGGGTTATCCGTAATAATTTAACTTTTTAGTGCATTTTCAGTTGTCCTTTTTATTAAAATATTATTTTTTTTATAACTCTTTTTAACAAAAACTTACACAATGCTATCATTTTGTTCTATTTTTAATTACTCAATAAGTATAACAATAAGATTATATAATATTTGCGTAGTACTTATTTATTGTTTCGAGATTCAAACTGACTACCTCACTAACAACCAAACTAACTAACAAAACAACTAAATTTAATTTATAACAAACTAAGTAATTAAATGCAGTAAATGTTTTAGACTGTCAATTTCAGCAGCCAGTTAGAGTAAGAAACTTTAGTACCGACTAACAGTAGACTAAGAAGCAAATGTCTTCAGGACCATTCAGAGAGAGCGCGTCTAAAACACAATCTCGCTAAACTTTGAACTTTGTACACCAAATAAAAGATAACTATGTTTGAATTGTTAATTTGGCTCCGTAATACTATATATTTATATTAAAACATATTTATTTTACTAAAGTATTGTGGACAGCAGTGGCGAAGCGATTTAAAGAAGCCGGTATATATTTAGGGAAGCCGGTATACTTATTGAAGCCGGCATCATGATAAGGTTTATAGCAATTTCATGGTAACCATGTTTTATGGACGCCTCGCATAAATTATCCCGTGCTCCACCTATATATAGTATAAAATAATATTATCTATATAAATAAATTATATTATTTAATATATTATTATTACGGAATTGTTGAAAGACAATGGAGTGTCTTAACACTGGGTTCTCTGGTTCCCTCTGCCTACCCTGCTATATGCGGGTTACAGCGTGAAGTTAAAAAAATATATATGTATATCCATAGTGGCTAGAAATATTAGCAAAGAAGGAATTTATGTACATACATCGAACAGGTACTTTGTTTGTAATAATTTATAATAAATAGGAAGATAAACAAGTGATTACTGTCAACACTCTAAAAATTATGCTTCGAATTGATAATACCAATATATTCGAATTGATATGACAATACATTTTGTTTCCCACGATATTATATATTTTGAAATTTATAGTCATTTATTCTAAAGAATTAAAAAAAAAGAGTTGTATATCTTAAGCAATTGTATTCTATTGTAGTTGAAGTCTTTTCCAATATTCAATCATTCCAATATATTGCGGAGATTCATCAAATATAAAAAAATCAATAAGAAAGCACTAACATATATATATATATATATATATATATATATATATATATATATAT
>JAKGSA010000136.1:2135105-2218319 GCA_033558755.1 Philaethria dido
TATATATATATATATATATGTAAGCTAACTTAAGTAACTTTTTCCTTCTAAGATATTTGATTTTTTGGTTGAATTTTGTTAATATTATTACCATTGTAAATATAAATATGTGCTCGAGCTTTACTAGAGTTGCCTGGAAACCTACAATCGTCATGGACCCTCATAAACAAACAAATACAATACTTCACATGATATACCATCAATAATATGGTAAAATATGTACATAACATTTTACTGAATACATGTCTACATATGTATGCCAATAAATAGTTTAAATATAACATAATAGCTATTACAGCAGCGAGGAAATCTGTTCGACGCCACTTCCATCCATCATTCAGGCGGTCGTTGGCCGTGACTTAGTACCTACTTTAACGTTACATCACATTAGACTGATTACGTGTGCGAAACATATATGCAATAAATATGTTATCATTTCACCTATTAATTTTCTGTGCTATTAAAATTTTAATATTAGATATTGTTTGAAAACAATTTTTTCTCCTGAATTCTAACATTGTAACCATATTTTTCGTTCGCTGCTTCTTCCCTTATTCAAGACGTTTTGTGTGAAGTGGCGGAACTCAACGCCGTGCTTTGACTTACCATTGTAAAGAATATTTTAAATATATTAAGGGGTCAGAATTTATTTATTTCTCATAAAGAATTTACAATTTACTTACTGAGAAAACAATATTAAATGTACATCGGGTTGCCGTCCAGCGTAGTTGATAAACATATTCACACATACACATACAATATTTAGGTAATACTAAAAGAAAACAAAACTACATCTAGAACAATTCATAAGCACAGTTAAATCTACAACAAATAGTAGTAGTGGGTAGTTTCTTATTTCATCGAAGTAAATAAGAAAGGATATTGCAACTGTTCAAAAACACGTTTCTCGTACAATATATTATATCATAATTTATGTTTTACTTGTACTTTCATTCTATTTGTTTGCACATTGCACCGTATTCTCGTCAGTTAAATGTTGCTTTCACCCACTTCTACAGGTTTCCTGGAAAAAATCTCTTTTAGAAATAAGGCCACCTTTTGATAACTTTATTTCTGAACTCTATTTATCATATTTTCAAGCCCAATAAAAAATAAAAGTAATTTAAATTTAATGGGAAACGACTCACAACTCTAATAAAGTCAAAGTCAAATAATTTTATTCAAAATAAGAAGTTACATGCTTCATTTTTTGAACGTCAAATAATTTACCACCAGTTCACTAAATTTAATGCCTCAGACCTGAGAAGAAGCGGCGCAAGGAACTCAGCGGGACTTCTTTTTTTTCTCATAGTTCAATGCTTTACAAATATTTATTACTGACAATGGTACTTTTTGAAATAGACTGGAGCGAGCATTTCATTCCCAAGGCGTGTTATCATTTATAAAATCACTAATTAGGTAATAACCTTTAACACACAAACATCTTTTCAGTTTTTTTAAATTGTGAAATGGAAAATTCTCGGACGTTTTCTGGGATCCTATTGTAAAAGCATACACACTGTCCCATAAAAGAATTGCGCACTCGATGCAATCGAGTTACAGAATATAACTAGATAGCTGCCTAATTTAAAATATAATACATACCACATAATATATTTCTGTCGAAATAATTCATACAATATACATATAATAATATTTCATAATAATTCTATAAAGAGGAAGACAAAAGTACTTCAAAGTTTGAATTCATGAACAGTCTCTCAGACACGATTAAATGATGTTTAATACAAAGTTTTGAATATTTGCATTATAATCTTTGGAGAGGACCCTATAGAATGAATACTTGTATATTTAGGAGAAATATCAAAGAGCACGTAGACACTAAAAGTTCTTACTTTGAACCGTCTGTTTCATATTCACTAGAAAAGTTAGCTAGAGGGAATATTCGCGATTCTTTTATCAGTCGGCTGCGGTCGGAAGTAGTTTCCTTGTTTGACTCTATTTTCTTGGCAAATCGTGAAAGCGATCATGTGGCAAAACACTCTTATAGATTTTGCCCGAGGGAACTTTGACTTGAGTTCTACCTAACAGTTGCTAGCGGAACGTTGCAATGTATTTAAGAGCAAAACGATGTTCGGATGCTGCTTAGATGTGCATGTAAGCAATATAGCCGAAAGGTTTCTGGGCTATTGCACTAGTAGTCGGAACTATTTTAATGAAATTGTAATGCGGGGGGTCATAACCCGAGTGTTTTATGTTTGCGCTGTACAAATATAGCTGTAACTGAAAGACTTTAATATAAGTTATTAAATATGAGTTAGTAATTAATGGTTTAAATTAGGAGTATTAAATACCTACATGAAGTTAAAGTATAATATTTCTTTTCTTTTATTACCCGAATCTGTGGTTTAGTTTTAACTTCTCCAATGTCAAATAATTTTAAATGTAGGAAATAATAAAATTCATTACTGAAAAGAGAAGAAATTTTATCTATATTTATATTTAAAGCAAAGAAAAGTCAACAAAATAAAAGTAAACTTTATTTAATGTTCACATTATAAGGTGATTACTTAAAAACCTATGCTAAATTAATGGAAACAAATCTTTAAATAAGCAAATAAAGTAAATAGGTAAGGTATCAATTGCTTGGGGACAAAACTATCTCCATTTCCAGCAACTCAAATTGAAATTCCATTGTTATGTTACAACTTGATCAGTTCATAACCCTTTAAAAGTCACGAGGCGTACAAAATAACAGAACGGTCGGCGACAACGTCTAGGGAGTTGTTGAGCTAATTTCGAATGAGAAACGCGATATTTTCCACTCAATAAACTTTTGCAGAGGTCCTATAATTTTCTGACTTACCAAAGAGTTTTATTATCTATTCATTTCAAAAAGTTTCACGAAGTGCTAGCAATTTGCATTTATAATTAAAATTGTAGAGCTAATATTTGATATAAGTTAAAACGCTGTCCGTAAGAAATGTTAAAGAACTGTTATATTTTAAAAATCCAGCAATATGTGGTGGAGGCACTTAACGGCATCAGCATTAAAGATAATAAGAAAAAGTTAAATTATGTCGATGTGGCGTCGCAGACCGAGAGACGACCGCAGTCGCTCGAATGTAATAAAAGTTGAATTTATGACTCGAATTATTTCACCCGCTACCCTAATTTCGCTACTTCGCCACTCGTAGTGTCCAGGTGCATGATATGAACTGAACTTTTAAATGGAGGGGGGTACATTTTATTTCTTTTGAGGCTATTACTTTTTGATTTGGTGCAGGAAAAATATATTACCGTAAATTAGATTATGTACCTACTTAATGTTTACAATGTATATTTTTTGTTTTATATCGTACTAGCTCTCCGCCCGCGGCTTCGCCCGCGTGATATTCGGTTATATCGCGCGACATGGTAAGGAGTAGTCTATAATCTTATCCAAGGTCTAGACTATTTGTCAAAATTGGTTAAGTGGTTTAGGTGTGAAAGTTGTAAACAGTTGAACAATTTTACATGATTTTATGTTTGACAATAAGGAACTTCCATACAAATATTATAAAATTTCAACCCCTATTTCAATTCCTCCACCACTCGATTCGCGATAAAAAGTATCCTATGTCCTTTCTCAAGTTCAGTTCTATCTTCGTACCGAATTTCATCAAAATCGGTTCAGTGGTTTAGGCGTGAAAGCGTAACAGACAGACAGACAGAGTTACTTTCGAATTTATAATATTAGTAAGGATTTATTATAATTAAAATAACATAAAGAAAACATAATAAAGATAATACACCTCAATTCCTACTTTTAATTTATTGTTTTCTACCTTATTTCTTATTTTCTATTCTATTGTATTTGGTTATCAAATAACATAAAAAAATAATTTGACAAAACCGATAATACAAGAATTTGACAAGAACGCAATTTCTGCCTTTATTTATATATGAAATAAAAACTTTACTAAACTTCATGTTACTAATTTTCCATGTTCATAATTAGTATGGAAAAAAACGCAGAAAGCTATAATGTTCTATAATAATTCGTTAGATTAAGAAAATGAATATTATCTACACTTTTTTTCACCCTGTCGCTGTTCACTGTTGAACGTAGGCCTCTTCATAGAGCGCACAACCATCCCGGCATCCTAGGCAGCTCTCATCCACCGTCGAGGTTTCCACGGATGATTGGGGCAGTTCCCGAGGGCCTCGGCCAGTGGAGGTGGAGCACCGTGAGGTTTTAGTGGGTATACGGACGGCCTCTTTACACCCGTCCGGAGTCCCACATAACCTGTCCGAGTCCCTGCGGGCGGGTATCCGTAATGGATTTCCTCATGTTAAAAAAAAAGTCAGCTCTCATCCACCCACTGCCAGCCACCGTCTTTAAATCGTCTGTTCATTATGTAAGACATCCCACACTATGCTTTTTTAAGCTATCCTCACTACGTTTGTCCACACTACCTACTGGTTATAGACATTTCTCAGATTCAGATACTTTTTCAAAAAGATTCCGATATCTCAAAAAGATGTTGTCGTTGGACAACGAAAAATTCAATAGATATTATTAAGGTTCAGGTATCAAGACAAATTCTAGATTATTATCACAAAAAATGCTATTTTCTTGGTCCTATTTAGGCTAACATGGCTTGCCAACAAAAATAATACCAAAGCTCTTACTTTTTCATATACAGATATCCTATGACTACGCTGACTTGTTAAACTGGAAATAAATGATTTTATATATTTTTCACAATATTATTAAAGTAGAATTTTTTAGAATTAAATATTCGAATATTCCGCTATGCTCTAGGCTTAATTGCAGAATATTCGTATACCAAATATTTGGCAAGATATGTGCATATATAAAAATAATAGATTAAATGGATATTGAAGAATATAAAAAAGTAACTAAATTCAAGAAAAAGAATTAACAAGCCATATATCAAATTGTAGCAAAAAATTCCTGTCATCTCATACGTAATACTGCTTTACCAAAAAGAATACTCAAAGTATATCATAAATTTTAACTATATCATTAAAAGGTAAAAAAAATTCGACGAAATTACAGACATCATGTATTTACTGCTATATAAATTACATATAAGTACTTACTCCATTAAATAACGATCTCGTTATTATATAAACGTTTCTTGAAAAATATTTGTCACTAAAAATATTTGAAGAAATGTACGAAAGAAATTCGTCAAGTGCTCACTCGAGGCAAACTCAAGTTCTCTATTACTTACGGTCACCTAATCTATTGGATGAGTCAGCGCTCTCACACCACGCTATAAACGTTAAGCTACATATGTACATATATATAAAATATAATTTCATGATACATCCAATTTAGAATGGTAGGTATATTATTAAACAGAAGTAAAAGTAAGATAAAGCTTCTATATTTCCATATATTTTTCAATACATAACCTAAATCTCCAACATATTGGTGTTTCATTTTTCATGTGTTTCATGTTGTTCCTAATATATTTTTCAAAATTTTTGTCAGTAGGTTTGTAAGGATTAAATATTAATAGATGGACCCCTTAGTAAAAGCCTACTCCGATTTTTTCCTGTAGTCTCTAACCTGAGCTACTTTCATCCATTACCAGCTATATAGTGGATATGATATACTCAGCCCATTTCTATTTTATATTATTTTAATTTCCACATTCCGCTTGATATAAATAAAACTAAGCAGAGACTAAATAATGAAATCAAAAAATGAATTACAAAAACATAATTCCAGACTTAAATTCTTATAGATCGTTTGCCTAACAATTTTACTGTAATCATCGTTAAAATTGCGTTGAAACATGAATAAATCTTCATAGGTCAAGACTAAATTAGATTTTTAAAAGATTATATTGGCGAGCTTGATTGAAATCGTCTGAGAAAGATTTTGTGTCCTGGTACAGTTAAAATGCTTGGCTTAACGCGATTACCGTTGTTTTAAATTCTCGTCAGGGGAATACTAATGTATATAAAGGATTCTCCTGCCTTTAATAAAATATGACGTTTAGTCTAAAGCTAATAAAAGTATAGAAGTTTTTATATTATCGCCTATCGTGGCGCAGAGGCACAAGCGTGCAACTGTAAAGGCGACAGGTTGTAGATTCGATTCCCACTCCAGGAAATGTAGTTTTCATTTCCCTTTCATTTCCGTTGCTTTTAAATTTTCTTTGCTTATTATTTCACATCGTCGTGATAGCTGAATACTTATATTGATATTAATTTACATAATAACAGCAGTGGGAATCTGAGAACCTAATGTTAAGACACTCCGTTCTATTATTATTTCCGTTCCCCACTTTCCGCCGAATTCAGGCGTAAAATGAGAATAAAGCGTAAAAGTGAAAAAATAATTTACTATACAATAACGTCCGATGCGAGCTAGTTGTGAAATCAACTCCATTACTTACGGTCACCTAATTTGTAGTTGATCATTCGCTCGCACTGTCGCCGCGTTCTGAAGGCTGGTTTACGGTACAGTGGGCACAAAGCGTGTCTAAAAATGTAGATGGCAATTTACGAAAGTTTTTTATTTATATAGAAAAATCTTTTGAAAATTTTTTGAAATATTTTATTGGAATAGTTTATTCCAGACTTTTTAATTATGATATAGGAAGTCATCGTGGTAATATTTTTTTTTTAACTTCACGCTGTACCCCGCATATAGCGGAGTAGGCAGAGGGAACCAGAAAACCTAGTGTTAAGACACTCCATTCTCTTTCAACATTTCCGTTCCCCACTTTCCAGCAAATTGAGGCATTGCGTGTTGAGTGACTGATGATTTCCTGGACTGGGAATCGAACCCACAACCTGACGCGTTTACCGGTGCACGCTCGTGCCTCTGCGCCACGACAGACATTGTAATAATTCGTAATAATCAAAAATGCTAATGCTGTAAATTGGACGTATTAATATAGTACGTTAAAGTTATTTTTAAGCCATTTACTATAAAACAGTTTAAGTATTTTTAGTTGTTACCATTTATTAGTTGTTTTGGGATATTTATGTGTTATGCTTAGAAACAGACAAAAAAATTCTTTTAAAATATAAATAGATCATAAAAGATCTAAATTTATCTCTAACCCTGACTAACATAAATATGTGGAAAGAAAATTCATGAACATTAAACCTTGTAATAAAAATAGAAGAAAATGTTAATTCGAGCGAAACGACACAAACACATTTATACTAACAATAAAGTTATCTGAAATTCCACACATGGTTGAAAAAGCTAGCTCGAAATATTTTTCGTGAAAGCCAAAGAAACGTGTTTAGTTGCGATTTAGTAGGCCATTTGTCTTAATAAAACAAAATCGTTGGACCATCGCGGGCCGATGATACTAATCCTAAGCGAATCCTCAGTCAATGTCGCGACCGCACGCTCTGTCTTGCCCCTGTTTGCGATAGGCGGGATTAAAAGAAACAAGCTCGACTTATCGATTTTCTTATTTTAAGTAAAATTATTTATTATAATTTTTTGTATGCTACAAGGTTTCTTCTAAGGGTACGATGAGGCTTAAAATGTTGTATTCTTACTGCTTAAAAGCCCCTATATAAAAATATATACATACAAACATAGCGTCACGCTGTATCCCGCATATAGCTGGGTAGGCAGAGGGAACCTAGTGTTAAGTCACTCCGTTTCCCACTCTCTACCGATTTGAGGTATTGCGTGCTAAGTGGCGGTAATTAACGCCGCGCTTTGCCTTGTTACCAAACCCAGGAAATGAAAAATTCCATTTCCTGGAGTAGGAATCGAACCCACAACCTGTCGCGTTTACAGTCGCACACTTGTGCCTCTGCGCTACGACAGGCGTTTAAAAATAGATAAAAAATATATATCTTTTTTTAGGTCATATATATAAATATAAATATATATCATATATATATATATATATAAATATATATATAAAATATATAAATATATATCTTTTTTTTTTGTCTTTTTTTAGCGCAGTAGTAGCGTCTGATGGGAAACGCGATTGGTTTTGGGGTCGATTCCCACTCAGGGAAATGATTATATTAAATTTTGATTTTATTTTTACCCGCTCTGGTAAGACGACGCGCCATGTTGAGTTCTGCCAACCAATTCGCAGTGTGTCTAATTCGGAAAGAGAGTGGAGACCGGCGTCTTTACACTATGTTCTTTCTGACTCTCCGGGTTTCTAGGAAAAAGCATGAAGTTGTTATTTTTTTAAAACTTTGTTTGTGCAGTATCAGAAAAACATTATTTATGTAACATGCTAGAATAAAAATAATTTGACAGTAGCACTTTATTTGAATACAGTCAAATTATTTTGCTACTGCATTTCTTAACTTTGATTCTATGTTAAGTAAGTAAAATCGGTGTGTTCTTTAATTTTTTGTTAATGTCCTCCCAATAATCCTCCCTGATATATGCGGGATACAGCGTAAAGTTAAAAAAAAATAATAAATAATCCAATACAGAAATATTTAACCAAGCAAAGATCTATGCACTAACCCGCAAATATAATCAAGATATATCAATAAAAATATGTATACAAGATATATTGTATAGCGAAGTTGTTCAACCAGCATCCATACTAATCCGTAACAGATCCGCAGTCAACGTCGCGGTCACACGCTCTGGCTGCCCAAGTATCCGATAGCCGGGATTAAAGGACACATGTTACAAATATTTGAAAATCACTCTTCCAGTTAATTTGAAGAAGATTTGAATTAATGAATTATAATTAATAAATATGGGCCTGTCATAGCTATAGATTATGTGACCTCATATGTGCTACGCTAATCAGATTATTGATAACAAGTCTATTTATTCATCCAATTCAAAACAATATAGGATATAAGAGAAATTCTCCACAATAGCTGTAAAAATCACAAATCAGAAGATCGAGGTATTTATGAATTTTTACAATTTAATGTTGTTTACTTGAATATAGTAATATAGGACAATGTGTCCGATTACTATATTCAAAGGTAATTTCTTACGCAAAAACATGCCTTAGAGACTAAGCATTTTGGATAACTAACAAAAATAAATATTTATTGTATATAGAATTAATAAATAATTTAATTCGCAACTATCAAGCACTAACATCCTTTAGGCTAAATTTAATTATAAACTAAAAATAACACATACATATAAAAAAAAGTCTTTATTGGGAAAAAAATCACATAAATGAAGTTCAATAATGACTACTATAGTTTAGAACGGTGGTGTCATCCTTTACAAAATTAATTAACAACTCTAAGTCAACATAAAAGAAGAACTATTACAGTAACTATTATATTAAAGCTAAACCTATTTTGAAAAACATACATATTGTGTGTTCGTATGTGCGTTTGCGCGTGTGCGCGTGTGCGCGCTACATAACATATCTAAGCCGTCCCAATCCAATATATGAATACATCCTATCCCATTATTTATTTATTTTCATTTATTTAAAGTACCGCAGATATATTGCTGTTAATAAACAACATATGGCCCAGTGACCCGCCGATACTAATCCCGCAACCCGCACTTCGTCACTGTCCCTTCGATGCGACCTAACCGGGATTAACGAACGTGTTCGAAACGCTTTAGAAAATTCGCTCTACTGCTCTAATAAATCCTTTGACGCTTAAAATTTACAAGGAAAGTTTATTACAGTTAATATATAATATATTTTATTCGCAAAGTACGAATATGTATGCTATGAGATAGAATATTCTGTAAGCTTATTTATTTATAATTACTCAAATAATTTCAATATATATTCTACCTTATTTGCATAAAAATTAAGGCAACAGTAATTTTCTTTATGATACTGAGAATTTAAAAAGAAGGATGTTAACTACAAAGAAAATCGACTAAAAATGTCATTATTCGAATAACCTAACCTAACTGCTCGTCAGATCCTAACTACATTTAAGTGGGACCACATCAGAAGTAGTAGACTGTCATATAAAAATAGAATCATCAAAATTGGTTCACCCAGTAAAACGTTATTCGATAACACACATAAAAAAATCGAATTAGTAACCTCCTTTTTTTAGGTCGGTTAAAAATTACAATTTTTAATACACTATTACTCGCCTGAAACGCCTGTCGTGGCGCAGGGGCACAAGCGTGCGACTGTAAACGCAACAGGTTGTGGGTTCGATACCCACTCCAGGCAATGTAAAATTTAGTATTTTCATTTCTTGGGTTTGGTAACAAGGCAAAGCGCGGCGTTGAGTTCCGCCACTCAACACGCAATGCCTCAATTCGGCAGAAAGTGGGGAACGGAATTGTTGAAAGAGAATGGAGTGTCTTAACACTAGGTTCTCTGGTTTCCTCTGCCTACCCTGCTATATGCGGGTTATAGCGTGAAGTTAAAAAAAAAAAAATAACTATTACTCGAGAATTAAGCTATAATTTAAATTCGTAGTATATATCTTTGCTAAATAATTAAGTGATGCGGAAACGTTACTTGGTAATTTGCTAGGAACACAACACGTACCTTTATGTACACACATATTAGCTTTAATTATGTCAGTTAAAATAAATACAGTATACAGGAAAATCAGTAACAACTAGAATTAACGACAAACAATTTACATTCAAATATTTATCCTAACACGCAAATTATAATAACGCACAATAATTACACTAATCCAATTAATAATTTATTAATTAGGAATTATCTAACATGTATGTATGTATATTGCTATAACAAATACATATCGGAGGACAGACGTGGCGCAGAGGCACATGACTGTAAACGTGACAAGTTGTGGGTTCGATTCCCACTGCAGGAAATGAAAATATTAAATATTTATAATAATTAATATTTTCATTTCCTCACTCTGGTAGCAAGGCAAAGCACGGCTTTGATTTATGTCACTCCCATGCAATGCCTCAATCCGGCGGGAAATGGTAAATACAAATCTTAATTGAGCGGAGTGTTTTAATACTAGGTTCTCAGGAACCATGCTATGTGCGAGATACAATGTGAAGCTAAAAAAAAACATATGACACTGACTTTCGGGGACTCAGGTAGTTCAAAGGTCTCTCATCTAATTAATGATGTTATATAAGTTGCGGAAGTCAAATTTTCAGTTTTATTTTGGTGTTGTTTAACTCTAAATTACTTTCGCTGGTAGTCCGCAAACATTCATCCGGTTACGAATTGTAGGCATTATTTACCCTCGCTTCACACGTTGCGTCGTTCTACAAATATTTACCTCTTAACGAGAAGCCTGACTTCATACGTACAGTAATAAACTTTTCTATGGTAGCTACTCCGCGGTTTGTATACATTTAACCGAGTAATTATTACGTTAACGGTTTAATGATTTCGTATATTGTTTGTTATATTACGTAATACGGCTCAACGTACTGTATATGCGGAAAAAATCATAGCAATTGAAAATGAGAGTTAAAGATAATTTTAGCTGAAAATGAAAGGAATATTTAAGGTATAATTTTATTTTATATTTGATAATATAAAGCTGACACGTTCAGTGCACGCATAATGTATTTAGAACTCACTAATGTGCAATCGTGTCTTGTTAATCCGAGCCATCCAATCGGATTTGAAAGCCATGAATCGATGAATGTTAACTATTCAATCGATGTCTATCTATGTGAGGCATTTCAAATTTATAAGTCAAGATTAAAAGAATTTAGAAACACTTAAAAGTAGCTTATAATATTTTGCCGGCGTGAAAATGATTAATATTTTAACCGCAGTTTCCAGGCAGTCCCAACTTTTAAGGCACTTTACCGTAATCAGTTGTCACAAGTAGACTAAGGTGACAATCGTCTATCAGTTGATATAAATATTACATCAAACTACCTACCATCATAGTTTTTATAGGAGCTCTCGTTATATTGCCAATTATGTCTGTAAAATCCTGTCTATTGGTCTTGCCACGATCTTAGGAGGACCTGGTAGCCAGTTCTCATAAAGTATCCTTCGCCTGTCACAGCTCACCTCCTAGGTGTTCATGATTGTAGAGGTTGTGGGCTCTCTAGAACAAAGATTCGTCAACGGTAAATAGTGCATATGGGTGTCCTATATGCTTTGGGGCCTACTACGTCATCAATTTTAATAATTTGTTTTATTACTAAAATGAATATCGATATGTAATTGTATTTTATGTAATAGTTACAGAGTATCTCTACAAATCGAGCCCAAGCCTCCAGTTTAACTTTATAGTTATACAACTAGCTTACAGCTTGCAAAAAAAGCCAAACAATGAAATAAAAAATCTCTTCTAGTTAATTATTTTTATTATTTCAAAAATATTGTAAAAGGTGTTGATGTTAAAAATATACAAAAAGTAATAATGGTGTTAAATTTAAGAGCAACTACTGCTTAAATATACAACGCACTTTGAACATAGATTATGTGCCATAGCTTTAATATGCACCATTTAAAACATCTGAGCTAAAACTATCTCTTAAAGTTTTAAGCATCGTGTTGATAATGGTTGGAAAGCTCAAAGTATCAAGAATAATAGAACCGATTGCCGTTCTACACAGTAGTTGCTGTTGGACTTTGACTTCTTAACAAGTTAGTGATAAAACTCCTACCAGTTTAGTCCAATACCATGTAAAAAGTTTAAAACTTACAAATTCGGAGCGGTTGGCAACAATATACTAAGCATGCTTCGCCAACTAACATTTCCTAACATAGTGCTTACAGAATACTTTGATGAATAATTTAAATAAAAAACCATATATATACTAAATTTGTAATAATATAATATAAGTATCTATAACAGATACAATAACTATTCGATATATCATTACAGTTAATGAAACAGCCTAATTTAACGAATATGTCACAGCAATACTAAGTTATTAGTAATTTATAACTGCGGTAAATAAATGAAAATATTTCAAGTTACGGTCCTAATACGGCCGGTTGTTCTGCTATGAGCGATGACCTCTAATGTCGGACGTTGACAAAGCGTTCAGCGGCTCTCGTGAAAACGTTCAAATACATCATCGCTCCTGACAGCACAGTTCTGCCGACTATGAATTGCCATATTTTATTTCTGCTACGATTGCTTGATATTTGATTAATCGGGTTCAAGAAATGGACCATTTTTAGTTATTTTGAAATATTCGTTGGCGTTCATTTTTCTTCTCTGTTATTTTCAACGAAACTCATTAGTTTCGTAAAACTTTTCGTTCGAAACAAACGGGTTTCGTAATAAAAAGAGAATATTCCCAGTTTCATAGGACTGTTGTCGGTTGGATACAAATTCAGGTATTTTTTATATTGCCTTTTCGTAAATAAAAATAACATAGACAATGCAAAAGCCCACATGCCATCGCTCAAAGCGTTGGCGTGTGTTTACGGACAATAGATATTATTCCCCTCTAAGTATTATGAGGATGCAAAAATACGTCTAACGGTGACGTTGAGTGATGCGTTCCCGAGCGTTCCCGAGCTCATTGTGAGCCCAATAAAAGATTGCGCAATATAAAATATTTCAATTTCAATTGTAAGCATTTTATTGAACGAAGCCAGCATTGTACAGTACCAATATTTCACACTAAAATATTCATATCAATTTAGGCGTACAGTGAATACGTTCTAACGGAGGTAAATGGCAGAACGCGATTATGATATAAGTAGCTGCCACAGGCCTCTCCCTCGTCCAGCATTTAAATAGCCTGTTACGTTAGATAGTTGGTTTCGTCGGTTTGGGCCTTATAAGCTTTTAAATATACTCACTTAAAAATAGCCCTAAACCGGCTACTGCGACGTATCAAAATAGCTTGGCGACTCTTTACGATTGAAACCTACGTATACACATTCAATAAAAATACATATCATAAAGCAAAATGGAGTAGATATAGCCTGCAGGGTGCCGTGATACTTTATTATCATAAGTCAATTCCAGTATTTGCATATATTCAAATTAGTATTCCCTTTAAATGTACAAGAATACTGGGTATGTTCACAAAATTTGTAACCTCCACTTAGGGTGTGTTCATAATACATAGACGTTCTCTGATTTAGTCTGAATATAAAAATGGTGATTGAATCATAGAATTTGTGTACTATGTACCTATAATGTTGTTAATAGAATTTAAAAAAAGTAAATTAAAAACAAAAGCAATATTTTTTGTATGTGGCACAGTGGTACAACATCTAACCTACAACTGTCATGTTAAGGTTATGGGTTAGAACCCTACTGGGAAAATACTAATTTAAATTAGTCATAGTATATAGAAATTAAAATATTTCCTATCTATACTTCTATAGATACATTTTTCACATATAAATATGTGTTGCAATAAAATGAAACTTAACATAACATTGAACGCAACCAGACATTTCAACTGTATGTATCTACCATTGCAATATTACTAAAAAAACTTGCATATACCCATAAATAATTTCGCAGTTTTTAACCATACGAATATGTCAGATGTTGCTAAGAATTCTCATAGTATTGGCTCAAGTGGAAATAATCTTGCGGAGAAGCAGTTTATTACGTTCGCAATATCGCGGCGAGGCGAGGCGCGATTCGATTGCCGGCGCTCTGTGCGCCTCAAATTGATTTCTAAATAATTTGTCTATTCGAGACGTTTCCACAACTGCTGGAATTTATAAAGCAATATATGCGAAGCGTGTATAACGATCCCGTCTATTTGTTTATTACACATAATCTATGTGTATGTTGAGAGATGTTTGGTTTTGAGAATGTGTACATGTTAGATACATATGTACGGGCGTACATTAAAGTAAAAAGAGGTAATAAAAAGAAGGAAAGTTATGCTAAAAGTTCCTTTGCTTAGTACCTTAGTACTATCTATTATAAATATTGTAGGGTATTTTTTCGTTTGTTATTCTGTTTTTTTAGCTTCACGCTGTATCCCGCACATAGAAGGGTAGGCAGAGGGAACCAGAGAATCTAGTGGTAAGACACTTCATTCTTTTTTAACATTTCCGTTCCCCACTTTCCGCCATATCGAGCAGTGTGTGCTGGCTAGCGGATTTCAACGCCGCGCTTTGCCTTATTACTAAAGCGAGGAAGTTAAAATACTAAATATTATTAACGCTAACAAAGCTGTGTCGGCAGTTGACAAAATCCAAGGAACCGATCCGCCCACTCTATCGCCCGGACGGATCGCTTTCCTACGACGCCAAGGAGAGAGCTGAGATCTTCGCCGACCATCTGGCAATCCAATTCTCTCCCAACCCCAGTCAGTGCCCGGAAGAACACGCGGCCATCGAGGCCCGCGTGCGCCTGGAACTGGAGGCCCCTCAGCACCCGCTGCCACCACCGCCCTATGTGACCCCCAACCAACTAAAGAAGACCATCCGCACGCTGAAGGCCCGGAAGGCCCCCGGTCGAGACGGAATAACAAATGAAGCCCTGAACCACATCCCGCTCCGAACCATCGCGGCGATGACCAGGCTTTTCAACGCCATCCTACGCCAGGGATATTTCCCGCAGGCGTGGAGGGAGGGCCTGGCCATCATGATCCCAAAGCCCCGAAAGAACCCCCGCAGTCCAGATGGCTATCGACCCATCACGCTCCTCAGCGCGTTATCCAAGCTGTTCGAGAAGCTACTTCTCCCACACGTCCTAGAGCACCTCAAACCGCGCCCCGAACAGTTTGGATTTCGCGGCGGCCACTCCACCACCCTGCAAGTAGCGAGGGTGGTCCACCACCTCACGGCCGCCGTGAACAAGAAGGAGAAAGCAGTCGCTGCCTTCCTGGACGTCGCCAAGGCGTTCGATCGGGTCTGGCATCCTGGACTGCTGTATAAGGTGATGACAGCCGGGACACCGCACCACATCCTGCGAGTCCTGGCGTCTTACCTGGACTACCGGACTTTTAGCGTGCGCGTGGAGGACGCCTTCTCCTCCAGCCGCCCCATTCAGGCAGTAGTACCGCAGGGGAGCATCCTTGCCCCCGTACTTTACGCTAGATACACTGACGATGTGCCTACCGAAGATGGGTCGATGCTCGCGCTTTATGCGGATGACATCGCACTCGTCAGTGTATCAATGAACGCCCACCACGCCGCCACCAAACTGCAGCGGAGCCTGGACGCTCTCCCTGCATGGTTGAAAAAGTGGAGGATGGCCCTAAACGTCACAAAGACCCAGGCAGTGATGTTTGGCGGCCGTAAGAAGCCACCACCACTCCAAGTAGACGGCCACAATGTCCCGTGGCAACCTAATGCCACATACCTAGGGGTCACGCTGGACCAGTTCTTAACCATGGTCCCCCAGGTGAAGAGCGCGTGCCAAAAGGCGAGAATAGCAAGCCACCACTTGGGACCTATTTGGAGATCCTCCCTACCACTGCGCACCAAGGCGGCGCTGTACAAGACATACGTCAGCCCCCATCTGACGTATGCAGCACCGGCCTGGTACGCATTAGCCTCCGCAAATCAGAGGAACGCCCTGCAAGTCGTGCAGAACATCGCCCTCCGGCGCATTACCCAGGCTCATAGATACGTCAGGAACGCGACTATCTCCCGCGACCTGCGTATCGAGAGCTTGGAGGAATTCATCACACGGCTTGCAGTCAACCTATTCCAGCGAGCGGACATATCAGACCATCACCACATAAAAAACATCGCACCCTGGCATGCGCGTCCACCAGAGCACCGCCGTCTCCTGCCTAGAGACCTCCTACCCCCCCTCTGATCCCCTGAGCTGCTACCTTGGTCGCTGATCGCCTAGCTGGGCCTCACACGAGGAATCGTGGGTCTCACCCGGCTGGGCTGATCGCCCGGGTGGCATATGGCTCTTTCCCCCCTCCCCCTTACGACTACCATCCTTCCTCGGTTCCCTAAAGGAACCGAAATTGTAGACAGAACCCCTACAGAGGCCCTATGGGCCAACCCGATGACCCGCCCATATTTATGGACGGAGAAGACTTCCATGGCCATAGGCCTAAGAGCCTGAAGCCATCACCCCTCCTCCCCAGGGAGGAGAGTGAAGACCCCTCATATAAATATTATTTTATATTTTCATTTTATGGCGTGGGAATTGAACTCACAACCTGTCGCGCTTACAGTCACACGCCTGTGCCTCTGCGCCATGAGAGGACAAGCAAGGCAATTGAACATAGTTCAATCGTCATAATCTATATATAAAAACGTGAAGCAAAAATTTTGTACTCCTCCGTACGTAAATTACGCGGACGGAAGAGCATGAATTTTGGCACACTTATAGTTTATATAGAGAAGGAGTACAGAATGCTATTTTTTTTTTCAAATAATGCATAAAAAGTATATAAAATAAACACACACTACCATGGTTTGACATCCATGTGTATATAAAGGGACATATACATCACTAAAGACAACGCGTTGTTAACGCGACAACAGGGACACCAGTAAATATAAAACAATATTACAAAAATATTTAAGAAACATGTTTCTTTTTCGTGTTTCGTAGTCAACTCATGAGTTGATCAAGCCAAATGAGCTATATGTTCTTATCAAGCTACCTCGAGATTATTTTTATTCGTGCTAAAATATTTATCTATCCCTAAATCTTAAAAAAATATAAGAATAAGAAAGATATTTGTGTCTAATTATTATACGTATATTTTACTACGGAAGGGCAGATTATATTATCACTTGGCGCTCTCTATTACCGAGCTCAGTCATTATCTTTAACGACCTGAGATGATATATCAAAGAGGTGATTGTGGTTTTCGGGATCTGAATTTAGGTCATAATAATAATATCATAATGTAATGTTAAGAAGATTTTTTGGACGACTATATTTATTAAAATGTTAGCATATATCTTTACTAGCATTCCGCCCGCGGCATCGCCCGCGTCAAATTCGGTTATGTCGCGCGACGTGTAAGGAGTAGCCCTTAGTCTTTCCCAAGGTCTAGACTATTTGTCAAAAAAAAAATTATAAAAAGTAAAAATATTTTTTTTTATAAAAAAATTTTCGCGATAAAAAACATCCCATGTCCTTTCCCAAGTTCAGTTCTACCTACATACCGAATTTCATCAAAATCGGTTCAGTGGTTTAGGCGTGAAAGCGTAACAGACAGACAGAGTTACTTTCGCATTTATGTATAATATAAGTATGGATTGAAGCGTTATTATTTTGACATATTTAAGATTTAAAAAAAAAAAGAAAACCGTCTGCAAATAAAATGCACTAAATAGTTAAATTATTACGAATATCTCAAAAACTAAACTGTTACTGGGTGAACCAATTTTGATCGATCGACATAAGCTGTGATATAAAAAAGAATCATTTAAATTTAAGACCTAAAGAGAGAGAAAAATCTTAACTATTATTATAAGTAAAAAAATACTATTTATTCAATAAAAAATTATGTTTATTATATAAAAAATAGATGATATATACTGCAATTTATATGGCGTAGCGACGTATGCGATGGCGATACCTCACCAACAGCCTACCTAACCAGCCACGGTAGATGTTTCCAATCAAAATATATTTAATAGCCCTTCAATTGACTATCTATATATCAAGGGTAAAACAATGAACATCAATTTGTCGGTTGTGCTACGTAGTTATCGGTCAAGCCTAGTATTGTGCACTACAGTATAGAACATGTTAATTATGTCCCGAGTGATGCTTTGGTAGCGTCACGTACCCGTTAATTGCTCCGCTTTCGAAAGGCAGATAGATTTATACTCGCATTGCAGGTCGTTAAGGACATGTGTGTGACCGAATAAATCTTATATATTGGTTAGCCTTCATTGTTGTGTTGACGTTATTTTAAATTAAACCTTGTAAAATTAAAATTTTAAAGTGTTTTAGATCAGAATTTGTGAGAAATGTTATTTATTTTTTATTAAAAAATATATCCTTACTAATATTATAAATGCGAAAGTAACTCTGTCTGTCTGTCTGTCTGTCTGTTACGCTTTGACGTCTAAACCACTGAACTGATTTTGATGAAATTCGGTATGAAGATAGAACTGAACTTGAGAAAGGACATAGGATACTTTTTATTGCGAAAAAAATGGTAGAAAGGGTTGAAATAGGGGATGAAAGTTTGTATGGAAACCTTATTGTCACACTTAAAATCAAGTAAGATTGTTCAACTGTTTACAATTTCACACCTAAACTACTTAATCAATTTTGACAAATAGTCTAAACCTTGGAAAAGACTACTCCTAGGCTACTCCTTATCATGTCGCGCGATATAACCGAATTCCACGCGGGCGAAGCCGCTGGCAAAAAGCTAGTTAAATAATATTCAATGCAGTTCAAATAGAAAATATAATTACGGACAAATTACTTATTGCTCAAAAAAAATGTTAAGTAAAAAAATTAAAATCCTTAAAAATGAAATATTTTTTTAAAAAATATATATTTGGTGTTTTTTATTTTACTGAGTAGCGGATCTCAACGCCGCAGCTCGCCTTGTTACCAGAGCTATAAAATGAAAATACTAAATATTCATTATTGAAAATTTCATTTCCAGGAGTGGTAATCGAATCCACTACCTATCGTGTTTTCCTTGCCTTTGCGCCAGGAGTGACCTCCAGTTAGTATAATTGGACCATTCATATATGTGCTAATAATTTGAAAATTCATTAATGAATTTACAATATTACTTAAATTTGAATATAATATACATTTAATTTCTTTCTTTACTTCTGACTTTCCTGGTAGAGATAAAAAATGAAGCTAAAAACACGTTTATAAGCGAGCAAATTTTACTATTGGCTCTATAACCATAACACGCATAGCTTACTTTTTTAATATATTTAAAAGATCCTTTTCACCTTTGTACAAGCTATCGAAGCGTTTCCCCAAACATCCACTAGGTATTAAAAATTTGTTTATCCCAACTTTGTGCAAAGCGTAGATTTTCATTTTGATCAAGGGTACCGCAGGAACGTGAACATTGCGTATCCTTTTGTGGGTGAGGTAATTTTAATGAGTTTTACGTTAGACTAGCGGTGACATAGCCTCGAGTGACGGCATTAGTAGCGCGAGTGAAGAGTCAGAAAGCCCTCTGTGGCCTCTAAAACAAATTTAGTGAAGAGAAAATAGTTTGTCGATGTATATCGTGTTTATATTTAATTTTATTTGTTATCTATGGGGAACGGAGTGTCCTAACACTAGGTTCCCTCTGCCTAACCTGCTATATGCGGGATACAGCGTGAAGCTATGTATGTGTGTATGTATCTATGTTTGTTCTCCGAGTTAGTTTAAAAAATATTATACTATCTACCAGTGATTATAATAAATTGTACATAGTTGATTTGCTGTGTTTATCCTACATTTAATTTACCTACTCAGTTTGATATTCATAACATCAAAATATGGAAATTAAAGTGACAAGTATGATAAGTTATACGCAAACTAAGTTGCGTGGGTTAACTAATGTAATGTAAGTAATGAATTTTCAATGATTTATGGCAATGATCAACTCGACAGTTTAGACTTTAAAATATCTTATGTAAGCCATGGCATCGCTCGCATGCCCAATGGTAATGGCCATAATGCCCAATGGAAGTCCATGGTAGGTGCTACAGTGAACGATTATAGTTTTTTATTTTTTTTTATTTTTATGACCCACTGGACTCTGGCGGAACCAGAGATTTTATGTATCTTGTTATTTTAATCAGCGGTAAATACATTTTCTTAAGCAGAAACAAATAGTTTTTCTTTGTATCAAATTATACAGACTAGTTCTATTATATATTTATTTATACATTTGCATTTGTTCTACCTAATTTCTAACTCATATAGATTTTTCTATATTTTATTCGAGAACGAGTGTAGTATATATATACGTTAGTATGAAGGTGCTGTGGTAGCAAATTTTTTTAATTTTTTAACAATCTGAGGTGTCAATTTTTTTTTTTTTATAAAAAATATCCTATGTCCTTTTTTGATACCTCTAAGACTATATATAAAAAGTCTTATGACAGGAGTTTTCGTGTTTGAGCGTAATAAATAAATTTACAATCACATTTATAATATTAGTAGGGAAGTAATTGTTTGTTCTTTATACTGTAATAATTTAATTCGATATTTACCTTTAATGTCAAAATAGTGAAACTACAGAATATAATTTTAAACTTATTAAAGCAAGCTCTTTAGCTATTGTGTCACATCACTAACGTCTCTATTAATTTCCTCAGTTATAATCGTAGCAGTTGGCGTTATTAGCTTTGCCCTTTTATGTGTAATAATTTACTGCACTTAATATTAAAACAAAACATTTTCAACTTTCCTAACGAGGTTGGGGTCCGAGGCTATAAAAAAAACTTGTACACAGGGTTAGAAATTTTCCCAAAGTGAAATGCATATATTTAAATTAAATAGCTCTTGGTAATTAAGTAATGTGACATTTTAGCTCTTTATTTCAAATACGTGATATAATTTTCTATAGACGGTTTGAAATTAACTGATGTCATTGATTTTTTATAGATTCAACACCTATTTTTTTGCATTTTTAAATATGTATGACTAAAAAAACTTACATGGCATTTAAAGTATTGGATTTTCTAGAATATCTTAGAATGTTATTAAAACATATTGCATTGGAAATTAAAAGATATATGTACACGTATGTCGCCTGCGCGAAAATAAACACTTTATTTTTTTCCAATATTTCTGCACATCTTGTAACGCTTCTTAGGTTGATTATTTACAATAGAATATTTAAGAAAAATATGCTAAAGTTCAAATCAAATTGTACTCCCGGGCCAATATGACTGAAATAAAATAAGAAGAAAAAAAACCCATAAATAGTCCAATAAATTAGTATACATATTAATTTATTGATTGAAACGATATTCACGTAAATTATCATAATATATACCTACTAGAGCACCACAATATTAACGCCAGTAGTAATGTACTCACGTTTACCATTATGTCAAGTATACCGGGTTCGTGTCACTCTGGGGACACATTTTTGTAATAATTTTAAATTTGAATAGTTTCTATAAATATTATCTTTAGAACTTAAGCTAAAAGAAATTCGGAGACCAAAGCTATATGTTACTACATATATTTTCAGTAGCTTAGGGGGTTGGTAAAGAGAGAACAAAATATTACAAATATGCAAAAGACAGTAAATAAAACAGTATATATGAATACATATACTTATTACATAATCTTGTGGTGCCGTTAAAATAATCTGGTGGAATACACGATGGTTATGAAGTCGATCGTCAACCTGTTCTTTTTTAGCTTCACGCTGTATCCCACACATAACAGGGTAGGCAGAGGAAACCTACAACTTAGTGAGTAAAACACTCCGTTCTCTCTTTTAATATTTCCATTCCCCACTTTCCGACGAAATGAGGCATCGCGTGCTGAGCGGTGGAACTCAACACCGCGCTTTGCCTAGAGATATAAAATATTAAATATTATTTAATATTCTCATTTCTTTTCATTTCCTGGCGTGGGAATGGAACCCACAACATATCGCACTTACAGTCACGTTCTTATGCTTCAGCGCCACGACATCATAGCCAACCTACACACAAAATATTTGAAATAGGCAAAATACAACGGAGTCTATTGAAAGTGAGCTCCTTTTCTATTTAACGGGGAAACGTGTAAGAGTAAAAAAACTTACTTAAAACAGTAAGACTATACGGTGTATTTCAAGTAACATGGTATACTTTATGTTCGTTTATCGTCTGAAGGAATAGCTTACACTTTGTTAACTGTCCGTCCTGACTATTAGGCGTAATGAAAATAATCATTGCTTCAGTACCGACCTATTTAATGGCGGCTCCATTTTCTACGTCTGTTAAACGTTTCTGGGTAATGTAATAAACATCTTACTTTTGCAACATTATCAGCAAGTTTTAAATTATATTATGTAGTTTAACTATTTTGACATTAAAGGTAAATTTCGAATTAAATTATTACAGTGTAAAAAACAAACAATTACTTCCCTACTAATATTATAAATGTTATAGTAAATTTATTTATTACGCTTACTCACGAAAACTCCTGTCATAAGACTTTTTACATTATTCTTAGAGGTATCAAAAAAGGACATATATTGTAATATGTTGTCCCGTTATTTCCTTCTTCAAACGTCGCGGCGCAAGGGGATAGAATGTAAATACGATTGATTGTGGGTTCGATTCCCATCCAGTGATATGATTATATTTAAATTATTTTCATTTCTCTGCTCTGGTAAGCGCGATAAAGCGCGGTGTTGAGTACCGCTACTTAAATGCATCGATTTCTAAGGGAAAGCGGTGAACCTAGTTCAGTGTGCATGCGGGTTAAAGCAAAAAGCTGCTTATATTTTTTTTTTTACAAAACAAAAATATCTAAACCGTCGAAATTTTAATTTATGCTCTCTGAATAAATGGAGGAGTAATGACTCCGTCTTCTACTTAATGATAATAAATTAGCCTATTTCAATTAAGCGAAGACAATAAAACGTGTAATGTTCTGTCACATAACATGCAAGTTCTTATATGGTGACATCGAAAAAGATTATCTAGTATGATTAAATAATTATTTTGAAATTACTTTTACATTTCACAAATAATAGATATAATTTTTTTTGCTTTACACTGTATCTCGCATATAGCAGGGTAGGCAGAAGGAACCTGAGAACCTAGTGTGAAGACACTCCGTTCTCTTTTAACATTTCCGATCCCCACTTTCCGCCGAATTCAGACATTGCATAAATAGATATTTTTAACTTTACGCTGTATCCCGCATATAGCAGGGTAGGTAGAGGGAACCCGAGAACCTAGTGTTAAGACACTCCGCTCTCTTACAACAATTCCGTTCCCCACTTTCCGCCAGATTGAGGCATTGCGTGTTTAGTGGCGGAACTCAACGCCGCGCTTTGCCTTGTTACCAAACCCAAGAAATGAAAATACTAAATTAAACGCCTGTCGTGGCGCAGAGGCACAAGCGTGCGATTGTAAACGCGATAGGTTGTGGGTTCGATTCCCACTCCAGGTAATGTAAAATAGATGTTCATCACAAAATATAATATTATAATTTTTGTTACTCATTCCATATATACCACTCGCTAGCCCCCAAAAATTAATTACTTATTGCACTGCGGGTAATTCTGTTTTCGTATTTAATAAAGTTTAAGCACTCCATACGTGCCACTTACCCTAAATTATAAACATGAGTATAATTTTTTTATGAGTTGGTAACTCGTTTACTTTCTATAGTGTATACATGTACGGCTGCATTTCATGTATTTATTTCCACAGCAACATGATATTTTGACTAGCTTTTCAGTACGAGTCAAAGCATTTAGGTTGCTCTCGACATTTTGAAATTATATTTTAATTAAACATGGACATTTATTTATAAGATATGTGTTTTTAAAATTGTTTTTATTTTTATTTTGTGTTAATTTAGTTGATAAATGTTGGTTAAGACGTGTTATAATATATTGAGAATATACTTATTTTTGGTTTCACGCTGTATCCTTCATATAGCAGGGCAGAGGGAACCTGAGAACATAGCGTAAACACACTCCGTGCCCTACTTTCCCCCGAATTGAAGTATTACGTGCTTAGTGGCGGAACTCAACGCCGCGTTTTGCCTTGTTACCAGGCCCAGGAAATGAAAATACTAAACATTTACATTTCCTGGAGTGGGAATTGAACCCACAACCTGTCGCACGACTGCACCTGTCGGCGCATTTTTAGAGAAAATATATATTCTTTTAAAAATCAAAAAACAATAATTGAAGTATAAGGGGCAAAATTTTATATCAAAAGAAAAAAGTAATTAATGATAAAATTCGTTAAAATTTTCGACGTAGCGGAAGTATAAGTTTTACGAAGAATAATTCAAAGTTGATTTGAAGTTGATTTAGAATTAATTGTAAATGTTTTTTTTCTAACGAATATGTTTCTGAACTTTTTAAAGATAATGTATCTATAAAATTTAAAGATATTTCGACTTTGCAAATTTTGCGGCTTTGTGATATTTGTAAATTATAATTCTTGAAATAAATAATATATTATTAAGTAAATCCATACAAGATTTTGAAATACTATTTTTGCATGCATTGCTTTACTTAGTCGTCAGACGCTACAAATTGGACATTGAAATACAAAAGATTTTTGAGGTACAAAGAAACACACACAGATTCAAATCAAAATAATTTTATATAAAACAATTTAATAAATAGTACTTAATATATTAATTTTAGAAGTTTTCATCACAAACCGTTGAAACTGTCGTAGATAAAAGTGACTAAAGGCGAAATTCAGTGGACGTGTAAACACGCCCAACTTTATATTCGGAGCGTCGATAAAGCCGCCTAAGTTGCTTAAAAAACTGAGAAAAAGAGCGTAAAGGGTACGAAAGCAATTGAACGGTCCGAGAATGGAAGAGGCGGTCTATCGATGGGATGAGAGAACTCATTAGATGCCTACTCTGTGTTCACTAAACGCCAGTATCACTTAATAAGGGTTTGTGACATTTTCACTACGTTACGAAATGTAAATAGTTTAAGACTAACAAGAATAAAGTAAAATTTAGTACATCACTTTATTTTCCTGTTTTTGCCTCAATAAGTGGCTTTTAGAAAATTCTAATTAGGAGTAGGTGTAAAGAAGAGAACGGAGTGTCTTACTACTAGGTTTCCTGTCTACACTTCTATGACGGAGACTCTCTCCAGTCTCCGTTTCCTGCCCATTTTTATGGATATACTGCTTTTTGCATATACTGATTTATTTATCACGTAATGAGCAGCGAAACCTAACGCCGTGCTTTTTGAGATAAAGTTCAAACCGAGAAAATAAGAAAAAAAGTTAAATCATTCCCTTGTTTAAGAAACAAAATCACTACCATCTCGTGTATAATCAAACATTGTCCCGCTGCACTACTATAGCGTCAGCTAAATATTTTACCAGTGTATTAGTTTTATAAAATTTTGACGTGAAGCCATAAACATGATATAGCTTAATACAAAATTCAAAAAAATCTTTCTAAATTGACTATATTAAAAACATAAGTAAATAATATCTCTTTCCAATTCATATCCAATCATCGCTATGAGTATACTACAATCTATAACGCTGCCAATTTCGCAGAGTGAAGTCTTGTAATATAAATACAATTCAAACTATTGAATGAATTTGACGTTCGGGAAAGTAAAGAAAGTTTAATAAGTGCTCGGGCAGATATCATGGTAGTTTCAAGTTTTCGATAAGAAGCCGCTTCAGCACTGTCCGACCATTTTTACTCAACTCCGCCCTCTCACGCTTCGCCGACAGTTTTAATGACTTATTCGCTTTTTCTTCGTGTTGAAAAGGAATTCGTTTAATAAAACAGTCATTGTCTAGACTTAAAAGAAATTCGAGTGAACATGGCTTGTTTTACTTACTTTTGACATAGCTGTGGGCGGACTAATATTTACGTAGTCTTACAATAAGCGCTTAAAACAACAGTTTTATTCTTGAGGTCTTGTTTAAGATCCTATACTTTGTTGATACTGGCTTTTTATTATTTTCTTTCAATGATATATCTTATTTGGTTTTCTTGTATATTCGATAATTACTTGCACTATTTGTTTTTTTTTGTTGTTCAGGACAAATTCCATTTCGAAAAAGCTTTTGTAATTTACAATACTTGCGAGACTATGTGGTGCAGTGGGACGGTGTCTATTTGAAAACATGATGCTTGTTCTCTTCACTTGGGAAAACTGATTATATTTAAAATTATTTTTACCCACTCTAACACAATAAAACCTGGAATTGGGTGCCTTAGCATATAGTGTTTCAAAAAAGCGTAATCCACAGTTCACGAAGTGCTTAAAAAAATAAACTACATTAAGAAAAAGAAAACGGAGTGTCTGTCTTAACACTAGTTTCTCTAGTTCTCTCTGCCTATCTTGCTATGTACGGGTAATGCGCGGTACTGCGTAAAGCGTACCGCGCATTACCCGTACACCCGTATACCCGTTGTGTTTGGTGGTAGGAGGTTCGTCCTCCGTCTGGCTCGCGACCACTATCATGTCAAAGACGAACCGCCAAATATCTTATGATGTGTTCCGGTTCGATGGCATGTAAGCCAGGTTTTCCCCTTTCCCACCCATCCTTTCCCGAAAATGTGATGGTTCCGATAGCGGACTACTACATTGTCCTCCCCTTCCATCTGTATTCTGTAGATTGGCAACGCATCTACAACATCTCTGGTTTTGTAGATGTTCATGGGCGAAGGTAACCACTTACCATCAGGTGGTCCTTCTGCTCGTTTGCCATCCGTTATCCATAAAAAAAAAAAAAAAGCGTGAATACATGTAATCTTAATAAACCTATTTTCAAGTTAAAACAATATGTATTAGTGATGTCAAATTTCCAATATCTATAATTAGCACGGCAATTTGTGTAAGAACCGGGTGACTGTAAATTAATCAATTGCTGAATCAAGCTAATATAAAGCAATAAAGCTATTCATTCGTTAACATTGAAATTTATAAATTTTTGTACTCTATTTTAAAATATGAAAATTTGTAATTTATATTTTCCTCGCTTTGGTAATAAGGCGAAGCGCGACGCTGAGTTTCGCCACTCAGCACGCAATTCCTCGATTCGATGGAAAGTTAGGAACGGAAGTGTATATAGGAGATACAGATACATGAGTGAAGTTAAGAAAAACATGAAATAGTTGCAAAAACTAAAGGTCTTGTTCTTCTATTCAGGGGTTATTCAAAACTGCAATGGATCAACTTTTTATATTTTTTTGAAATAACGCTTTTAAATATCATATCGTCGAATAATTATTATTTGTAGCAGAACAAACGAAACATGTATGCATTTTTAAAGGCATTTGAAAGCACAGGTATATGCAGTCAGGTATGTAAGAATAATAATATTCATAAAATTTTATTAGATAATAATTAAGGCTTTAACAAAAAAGAAAACAAAGAAAATGCACAACAAATACAATTAATACGAATTATTCAAAAACTACTTGTTCTAAAATTTAAATGGGATCACATCAGAAGCACTACCTTTCATATAAAAAATCAAAATTGGTTCACCCAATAAAAACTTATGCGGCGACACACATAAGAAAAATACAGTCGAATTGATAACTACTTCCTTTTTTGAAGTGGGTTGTAAATATGTATAAACAAGTATAACTCAACTCTGATTTAGGATTAGCTCTAAACATATAAACTAAAGGCTCACATAAAATGCAACTACACACTAGCCAACATTTCAAAAAACGCACACATATAATACATTTAAATTGAACGATACTCATACATTCTATCTATTGAAACCAAAACGCATCATTCAAACGTATCAACCGATCGCTTTAGACTATAAAATAAATAAAGCTGAATGGTATACAAATACTCGTCTAGATAAAAATTACAACATCCATTTAGCATATATCGATATATAATAAATAAACATCAATCACGAAAATCCAATTAGAACAGCTGTCGATTTATTTTGCTAAGCTTTGAGTGGTATCAATTACTACAAATTATTGACCGACTTCAAAAAAGGATGATGAACTAATTTTGATGATTCTTCTATAGTATAGATTGTGGTGTCTATCTAGTGATATCTAAATTTAGTTAAGATCTGACAAGTGGTTATTGAAATCGGTTTTCTTTTTTATAAAATTTTTAATTATTATATCATAAGTATTCGTATATACAAATTTACTACAATAAAAAGAGATAAAAATATGAACATCTTAAAATAGACTAGAAATATCAGTCCTTTTTTTTTTTTTTTTTTTTCTAAATGATACACATGCTGTTGACCCTAGCGGTTTTTACAGCGACACCGGGGGGGTGAGGGAAGAGGGTGCTTAGTCCTTGCGAAATGCAAGCACTAACTGGCTGCTTGAGAGGATGCCGACAGGCGCAAGGGCGCCCCCTGCGGGACTAGGACCTCGGCTTGCGCGAGTCGTGCGGGCGGGGTAAAATATCTGTCGATATCATTTACCTAATAAAAAAGGTACGAAAAATAAAAAAATTGACAAACTGTAAATCAATGAATGACCTACAATAAATAATATACAAAAAAGATCATATAATATGAAACATATGTATATTTATTAAATATTTTAAAATAAATCCACCACATCCATTCATCATGCCATCGTGGCGCAGTGAAACAGCATCTGAACATAAACGCTTGGTTGGTTGGTTCGATTCACACTCAAAAAATGGTTATATTTTCATTTCTTCGCTCTGATAAGGCAAATCATGGTATTTTCACCACTTAACACAATAATGTGGTTACCATTAGGTTCCCTCTGAAGCTGTTTTACACAAAATGTATTAGGTTCCGCCAATCAGAAGGCAGTTTTTCTTAATGACAAAAAGTGGAGAACGGAAAACTATAGAAACAAAAGATATATGCTGATATAGAAAGAAAATTATCTATGATGAATTTTGTTGAAAAGATGTATTGACATAGATATATGATTTTAATTATTTTAACAAGAGTATAGTTGGCATATACTAATATATAATCAAAAAAATTAATCATCCAAGGGACACTGAAAATGTTGTTAGCATTCAGTAATATTTTTTAGCATTGTACCGTCCCTTGTCTACACACACTTAGCGGGGACAAATACTCGACACATGCTAAATTCCGGCAGAAATTTTTGTTATTAGTGTACAAACGAGTAATCAAGCTACATTACAACAGTACAGTTTATATTACAACATACGCTTACAATAATTTAAAATATAATTTATTGTATGAAATGTATTAAGCTTCCCGATAAAAATATGAAATTGATTCTAGTTATATATAGAATTATTTCATATTAAAAAATAAATATAAGATTATAATGAAATGTAGCTAAAAAATGTATAAAAATCGCAAAAAACAAATATCTTATTAACTAATATTATAAATGCCCTCAATAATATTATAAATGCGAAAGTTACTCTGTCTGTCTGTCTGTCTGTCTGTCTGTCTGTCTGTTACGCTTTCACGCCTAAACCGCTGAACCGATTTTGATGAAATTCGGTTTGAAGATAGAACTAAGCTTGGGAAAGGACATAGGATACTTTTTATCGCGAAAAAAACGATAGAGGGGTTGAAATAGGGGACGAAAATTTGTATGGAAGTTCCTTATTGTCAAACATAAAATCATGAAACATTGTTTAACTGTTTACAACTTCACCACATAAACCACTTAACCAATTTTGACAAATGGACTATTGGATACTCCTTATCATATCGCGCGATATAATCGAATTTCACGCGGGCGAAGCCGCGGGCGGAAAGCTAGTGCTAGCTTGTATAAAGATCTTATTAAAAATAATATAATTTGAAAAATATGAATATTTAGTTCAAAACACGTATCTATTAGCAAAATAATTAATTTAAAATATCTAATATTAACAAAAACTTTAAAGCCTAAGATATTTTAAGTTACACAATATATTTATTAAAACGGAAGCGTCGACAAACGTTAAAATGATTTTAAAATATGTGCAGTCAATTTCACGGCAGGCGCCCTGGTTGGCGCTTAGACGACCAAACCAGAACTGAATTATTGCCTACTCGCCATCCCTGATACCAATTTATCATCTCAAAATGGAAGAAAGCATTATCTACGCATCTTTTAGGAAAATTACTTTGTTATAAATTGCTGAAACTGTATCTAATATATTTTATATGCACATGTATTTAATAATTAGGTTGGTAAGCATTTTTTTTAAAGTAATATATTAATTCGAATTTCTTTATTTATATGCAAAACAATATGTATTTATATGTTTGTATACAAACATAAATCAGAAGCGAATTTCCAACACGATTATGCCTAAAATATATTTTTTGCGTATAGATATGTATTATTTACTTTTTTTTTTTTTTTTTTTTTTTTATGGATAACGGATGGCAAACGAGCAGAAGGACCACCTGATGGTAAGTGGATACCTTCGCCCATGAACATCTACAACACAAGAGATGTACTAGATGCGTTGCCAACCTAGAGGATACAGATGGAAAGGGAGGATAATGTAGTAGTCCGCTATCGGAACCACCACATTTTGGGGAAAGGATGGGTGGGAAAGGGGAAAACCTGGCTTACATGCCATCGAACCGGAACACATCATAAGATATTTGGCGGTTCGTCTTTGACATGATAGTGGTCGCGAGCCAGACGGAGGACGAACCTCCTACCACCAAAAAAACTTTTGTATGTATAATTGTGTGTCACTTCGGTCATCGTGGCACAGTGAGATAACGTCTGATTGTATACGCGATTGGTTATAAATTCGATTCTCACTCGGGGAAATGAGATATTTAAATTATTTTCATTTTCCCCGCCAGGGTAAGAAAAAGCGCAACATTGAGTTCCGCCATTCAACATGCAATGTCTCGGAATTGAACAGAAAGTAGAGAAGTGTTGACTTGTCCTAGGCTCTCTTTGCTTACCCTGCTATGCGGGGAAAACGTGAAGCTGAAAAAATATGTATTTCAAATAAAATTGAGTTTAACTAGCACTATCTAGTAATATAAATGTGACTCGCTACTTAACACATTTAAACGTAAGCATACGCTTATGTCACCAGGAGCAAAATAGTAACATGATGTATCTATAGATGAACCATTAAATTTTCGGCAGAGTGACGACTCTGAGAAGTAGACAATTGAGATATTAACTAGATAATTGAGAAATTATCAATACTATTTACAAAAAAGCCTTTTCATAACCAGGATGTTTACAAAACAGACAAAAAAAATGACACTTTTGCTCATTATCACATATTAATTATAAACATAAACAAACGTAGTTAAAAAACTATAGTTTGCCTCTACAATTTAACGAGGGTTATTAACCCCGTCTGTAGGGCGGCAACGCCCTCTAACTCTACGCTGTATTATTAATGACAATCCCTTGCCCCGCCTTTTCTGAAACTAGTGTAATGCAAATTTCGCAATATTTTGTTTACACAAACGCCAACACAACCCGATAACAAACTGGGTAATTATACAAGCTAGCTAGCTATTCGAAAGTTATAGCCCCAGTTGTTAGCTTCAGTTCACTATGTGTTCTTTTTTACTCCGTGAATTTCCTGAATTTTGGCAAATACACAGAAAAGGTTTGTGCATTTCTATTCAAACATTTAATTATATTGCTTACTGAGTGACATAACCGAAGACCTTTATCTACATGAAAAACGTGAAACATTCATTTTATAAATTTATGACCCTATGAGCCATATTTAGAGCCACAAATATCGCTTTCTGACATATGAACAACTTTACTCTAAAATAAATTAATGTTAGTATAATACGAATTAGCATTATAATAATCACTTATCTATATATCTTGTGTAACTAATTGATATACCACATATACATATCCGTAGAGTAAAAACTATTTTTTACGTATAACAGTCCACTCAAACTACGTTGCGGGCTACAACTAGTTATAAACTCCTATGTACCAAAATATTCTATGCAAAAGCACAAATATGTTCAGTATTATTAATTGATATAAAAGCCTTAAAAGTAACTGACTTTATGTAAGCTAGGGCGGAAAATAATGAACGTATTAATTCTATAACCTAGATGCTATATGTCTCTTCCACATGACATTGATGAAGTGAGCACTCCACTACTTAGCTTAAAAGATATTATACAAAAAACTAAATTGAATTACGATGTTAGAAATAAATTAGTATTTAGACATAGTCTTCAGCTCTATTTATTAGATTCTCATAGAATGTTGTTATTTTTTTCTGAACGCATTATATATTTTTTAAATATTGTAGGGCAAGCATGAAAATGCGACAAAGTATTTTTTTGAATTTATGCTAATTGAACCTACAATAATCACACGCAGTTCCAAAATCTCACGACGATGGTGTATTAAAAAACCTAGAAATATTATAAATATATGACCCAATTTCAAAGTCATCAAAATATAGCTTATAGCACTTCCATAATATGGTAATGGTAAGTTAACTTTTATGAGCATTATTATCCGAACGCGGCTTATACCAATGAAGTCATTTGCATACATAGAATGTAATTGAAGGGTGATTGACGCTGACAAATACTCTGTGGCCTATAATACAATACCTTGAACAATCGACAGATGCTTTATATTGCTTTTAAGCTAATCTAGGTAAATTAAGAGATTATATCAATGATAGATAGTATCAATGACACTGGAGGAAGGTCACGTAAAAAGCATGAGGACCCCCCGGAGGGCATGCATGAAGGGGTTAATGACTGTGGACGAGGCGAAAGAGGTATGCAGGGACCGTAGCGTTTGGCGCTCCGTTCTCTCTGACTACCCCGCTAGGGATAAAGCGTGAAGTTAGGTAGGTAGGTAGGTTAAGAGATTTTCAATTTGTTCTATTCATATCTTCACGATTTTTTCTGGTTAGTAGGTAGAGAGATATAAGTATAAGATATACTCTATATGGTAAATCGGGTTGGAGGAACTCAACACAACGTTTTTCTTAGACCAATAGTTTAGATAATTAGGTATATTTATAAACTCGAAAATAGAATCTTGTGTGTAGACAACCTGCTCGCCACTTTTCGCCCAAATTCAAGATATTGCGTGTTAAGTGCTGAAACTCAGTGCCACGCTTTGTTTTAATAGAGTGGAATAATGAAACAAATTTAAATATAATTCCGCCAAGTGTGAATCGAACCCACAATACACATACATACATAGCTTCACGCTGTATCCCGCATATAGCGGGGTAGGCAGAGGAAACCTAATGTTAAGACACACGAATTTAGGCAGAGTGAGTGGCGGAACTCAACCCACAATCAATTGTGTTTACAGTCTGACACATTTCCACTGCGCCACAATGGCCTCATAAACTAAAAATAGGTAGGTTAAAAGTGTTTCAAGTCGCTGGTATAATAATTAATTGAGAAAGCTAAAACTTATTAATCTACAAGTTTATTTTATAAAGCATGTAACAATTTTCCATGATTAAAAAGCACGATACGTGTTCAAATATAATGTATAATTAATGCTGTTAGCAACCGATCTTGCTTCCCCTTTACGTGAAAATGGCTTTCCCCATACAAATATAATATTGAATGATCAAAAATTTGAAACGATAATGTCTTTTAAACTTTGAAATATGTTTTAAGCTCACTTATGTCCTTTTTTCATGTCCTTGATATCCCTGAGACCTGTCGTGGCGCAAAGACACAAGCGCGTGACTGTACACGACAGGTTGTGGGTTCGATTCTCACTCCAGGAAATGAAAATATGAAATAATATTTAGTATTTTCATTTCCTTGCTCTGATAACAAAGCAAAGCGCGGCGTTGAGTTCGGCCACTCAGCACCCAATGCCTCGATTCAGTGGAAAGTGGGAAACGATAGTGTTTATAAGAGAATGGAGTGTTTTAACACTAGGTTCTCTTGTTCCCTCTGCCTACCCTGCTATGCGCGGGATACAGTGTGAATCTAAAAATAATGTCTTTTTTACTGTTGTATAGCTAAAGAAAACAGTTTAGTTCCCTACTATCTCTCTAATCTCGATGCACATGGCTTGGGTGATAAAATCTATTATTATATTATAATATAACTAAAATATTATAAACATAAATGTTATTCCGACTGATGAATGAAAACGCAAAAAGAAATAATTATAATTTTCCTTAAAGTTACAACTGAAGTGAATATGATGATTCACTTTTTAATGAGCGACCTCACGTAGAATTTTAATTTCAGACATCGTTACGATATCGAATACTTATTAATCGGATACCCAGTAGTGGAATAAGGAAGACACATACGAATATATCACAGTAAATACGATTTTTACGTATTAACGTATGTTTATATTTATATAAAATTTATTATAAAAAAATTATAAGGAGAAAACGGTATATATATCAGTATTATCGTCATATGTTGAAAAAATTAAGTCAAATTGGTCTACAGGTCTTGTGTATCGTCGTTTCAGCCATGCGACGCCCACTGCTAGACATAGGCCTCCCCCAAGGACTCTCATGACGATCGATCTTGCGCCTCCCGCATCCAGCGGCTTCCGGCGATCTTGACCAGATCGTCGGTCCACCTGGTAAGAGGCCTATCCACTGAGCTTCGTCCGGTTCGTGGTCGCCATTCGAGAACCTTTCCGCCCCAACGGCCATCGGTTCTCCTCGCTATGTGTCCCGCCCATTGCCACTTCAGCTGAGCAATTCTTCGAACAATGTAGGTAACTTTTGTTCTCCTATGGATCTCTTCATTTCTGATTCTTGTGTATAATTTTATTATATTACTCGAGGAAGTCTAGCAAATAAAATTACCTAAAAATCTGAAGATCATTTATAATAAACACCATGTAAAAATGGCTTCGTGTGAACATTGCATACCGCAGTACGAGTATACAAAGATACGCGGCAAATATCTAACTGTCATTGCTGTCGCGGATTGGGGAAAAAAGGTTTCACAAAAAAATATAAACTAAGCCACAGGAAATGAAAAACACTGCAATGCTACAATCTGAATAAAAAGTGAAGAAGCTTGCATGTAGTCGCCGGCGTCACTTTGTTGGTTGTTTGGTTTTTAGGCCGATTCATTATATAACAACATTTAGGTAACCTTTTCTAATGATAGCATAGTGATAGAGAACATAATCTGAAATAGTTAGGTATTATAAGCGTTAAAATAGCACTTTTAAATATTACTAACGACCCCGTTGACGCGTTAACAACGCGTTGTCTTTAGCAACGTCAACGTGGATTTCAAACCATTATAGTGTGTGTAACATTTATTTTGTTAATTTAATATGCTTTTTATGCATTATTATAAAAAAATATTAGCATTCTGCACTCCTTCGCTATATAAACTATAACTGTGCCAAATTTCATGGTCCTCTGTCCGTGTAAATTTCATTAAAAGGGATTTGCTTCATGTATTTATATACTCGTATAGATAGCAATTACGATTTTCAGTTTTGATTTTAAGATTTATTAATGCTCTTCGATCACTATTGTGTATATATAAAACACCAAATAGAAAACATAGAAAGCTGAAGTTTGTCATATAGGTTTCTCAAGGAGTTCTAAGAGAGAATTTCTTCAATTTCTCTTTCAAAAACGAGAAAGTCACGATATTTTACCATTTATAGCCCAGACAAACATAGTTGCGGGCTACAATTAGTTGTATAATAAAGGTGACAATTACACGATGTAAATTACATTAAAATGGACTATATTGAGTATTACGATTCACTCCTGGTGCGATTCATTCCATTTATTTTAACAACCCTCTTATCTTACAGCACAATTACCATTACCGTGAGCTTGCATTAGCAGTCACGCAATACTAAATTAAATAAAATCAAATTGTGGAAAACCATATTGTCCGTGTTTCTTTACTTTACTTTCTACTATTCAAATAAAAATATAGATACAATTTTAGTGTAACATAATTTTCGCTGCAATTTAAAGTTGTTAAGAATTATTTATTTCAAAAATTACCTGAAATAATCATAACTTTTATTCTTTTTTACCTTACCACAAAAATATTGCCAAATTTAAAAATTGCTTTATGTAAGTAGTGATCTTTCCAACCAATGTCATGAGAAAGAAAAACAATTTGCCAGTAAGTGAATTTAGCCACACGATGTCCAAACGTCGTTGTCTCCAAATAGCGAAAGTCCTTTGTTGCGGTGTTATTTTATTATCTAGTTGGTACCTTATAACTGAAATTCGAATAAAAACAATAGAAATTCAATGATAAACAAAAGTAGGGCGGTGCCGCTTGATGACAAGTAAATTACTTTGTACGGGCAAATTGTAAACGAACTTTAATAAAGTAACAATTTTTCTACTGTAGCATATTTTTTATTTATAATTCACTAGCTTGAGACCGTGACTTTTTTCAACGGAGTGAAACGAAAATTCTTAGATAAAAATTGATAATAGAACTAGATTAGAACTAGATTAGATTGTTGATTATTATCCATATGCCAAAATTTTATTTAATGGATTGATATCTTTCATAGGAATATCAGATAATATAGATTTAATAGATATCTATACGAATATATAAAATAGCTTGTAATACTACTTGATTTTAAATTCTGTTACTTTGCGTTCATGGTGGCGTAGCGTAGTGTTTAACTGTGAACGTGACGATTACACCATTTAGTCCTCACTTGTTTTCATTTCCCCACTCTTCTAAGACAAAGCGAGACATTAGGTGGTTCCAAAACCAATCCAATAATCAGAGAACGAATTATTCTGATTTGCATATATGTAATTAACTTGTGGTATTGTTAATTTATGGCAAATATACGAAGATCTATTTACTTATTAAATAGCCTACAATTCTGAAAATGTAACTATTACATAATAATTATAACATTTTGTTTAACTTATAGTAATATTACAATATTAGTTTAAATAAACTTTATTTTTTAAGTGAATTATAGCTTAGTTGAGTTTCAGTTATGTGACTGTGCACGCTTAATTCCCATTAAAATGAAGAAATTTGCCCATTTCATAATGTTAAGTGTAATTACAATGACGTGCTTAAGCAGTTTAAAATAGCAATATTACATTTGCTTGTTTACTTTATTATTATGGCGTCCGCCCTGTTTTTAAATTTAAATAAGGAAACATAGTTACATTTTTTATTATGAGTACTAAATGTCCTCTTGATAAAATGTTAAGAGCTTTTTACTTTCAAATAAGTAAATATTTTGTATAAGAATATGTTAATACATAAAAAGAACATGGTACCATTATAGAGTAGCTTAAGACTATTTGCTTGGACAAACGATGGTCGTAGATTCGATGTCTACTCCGTGAAATTTTTATATTTATATTTACCGTTTCTTGGTCCGCTTAAAGAAGTTCGGCGTTAGGTTATGCCAATTCAAAATGCATTGTCTTTATAATATGAGGAAAGTGTGGGATGGAATAATTTCGTTTCCATTTTTTATGTCTTCTAAAATTAGCTAGAAGACTATTTTTTTATTAAAAGATACGGTCTTTCAAAAGCTATATTTTTTCAAATTGTATTTTTAGGCGATACAAGGACACTTTTATGACATGAAATATTTAAATATATTATCTTTTTTTTTATTTAGTAGAGTATCGTTTTCTCACAATACAAACACAATCAAAAAGGGTAACAAACAAGAATTTATATTTTATTTACCAACATGACACATACATATGTATAACAATTTCTCACAGATAAGCTAAAAGCTTATACAGCTTTAACCTATTCCATTTCCCTCTATACGTATAGGGTGCTGAAATATCGCAGTACCAATAGACCTATGAATAATGCATACATGACGTAAGTAATAATCCGCGAGCACCCCAGCCAATATGTGATTTTGTTTATTTTTACCATGGAAGTTATGACATGGTCATTATTCAAGATAACAGTAAGCGTATTATTCATTTCTACGACGTCAACACTTGACTCATACGGGAATCGAACCTAGGAGATATATCAAATTTCTAGGTAATTTTAATTAATAATAAGATTTTTTGTTAATTTTTTTAGCTTCACACTGTATTCCGCACATTGCAGGGTAGGCAAAGGGAACTCAAGAACCTAAAGTTAAGACACTCCATCCTCTTTAACATTTCCGTTCCCCACTTTCCACCGTATTCAGATATTGCGTGCTAAGTGGCGGAACTCAACGCCGCAAAAAAATAAAAAATTGAAAATAATTTTTGAATTAATTGGTATAAAAGGAACTTTAATAACTTTAAAATATACCTAAATCTACCTATTTCCAGCGTATATATCTACAACTATTTACGATTTTGCGAATCCCTATAAATGTCTAAATATCAAAGAGCCATTAGACAAATTTCAATAAACTAACATTTCACATACCCTGTATGAGTATCTGGCTTATAACAACACAATGAAACAATAATAAATGAAATAAATCGTCACTGATGTGCACAATCGTGTCATCCGGTTGCAGAGTGTGGATAATCCGCGGACGTTGCAACGCGAGCGAGGCAATCGCGTGCATTCACTACATTGCACTGCGCTAGATAGCTTTATATGGATATGCTATAAATGAAACAATAAAGTTACATTCATGTAACAAAATTACTTTGATATTTTTTTGATATTTTAATATATCGTTGATTTAACAAGGACGTAATATGAAAGTAAATTTGAAAATATTTTAAAAAATTGTTGTAAATGTTATATAAATAATCGAATCCATATAAAAAATTATAATCCTCAAAATTGTAAAACCTACAAATCGATGTAATTCTCATTTCAACTAAGTAGTAATATACCTAATAAGTAAAAATTATATAAATTGATACAAAATATATATATATATATATATATATATATATATATATATATATATATATATATATATATATATATATATATATATATATATATATAAATATATATATATAACTGTATTAAATTTACACAATTAAATATGACAAACACAAGTCGCCCGTATCAAATCGCGGGGGCACATCAGGTAGAATGTGGGAGTGCCAAAAAAAATATATATCTTTGATATATGTTTACCTAATGATATGTTTATATATCCGAGATAATAACAAGTTTACATTTTGCTAAATGTTTGTTTAAAATTATGTTTTTCCATATACATTATAGTAACACTTCAGATATTTAACGTGACGTTGCCTGTCATAAAGAAAATAAAGAATCCCTACATTATAAAAGAGTAAGATGTGTATTAGTATTAAAGAGCGGCAAGATTTGTAGGGGGAAACCTCGTTTCACCTTCGAGAACACAGTATATATAATGATTCTGGAGGAAGGTCACGTAAAAAGCATGAGGACCCCTGGAGGGCATATATGAAGAAGCTTATGACTGTAAAAGAGGCGATAGAAATATGAAAGGACCGTAGCGTCTGATACTCCCTTGTCTCTGACTAGGGATATAGCGTGAAGCTAAGTAAGTATTAGTCATTTTGTCGATATAACATTTAACTCTAAGGAAACAAAAATAAATTAGTGGTAGTGGTTTATATTTTGACTATAAAGAGACATAAACAAATCAGTGGTAGTACTTTTCATAGAATATATTAGTTGCCCAACCCAACGACGTGTCACAAATGCGTTGGTACGAGCCAGCATCAAACAGTCCGCTTTGTTGCGCAAAATCAAAAACAAACTTGAATGGTGTTTGCTGCATCATCGGTATGTTTTGTACACTAAAATCCCGCAAGTTAAGTTTTTAAATATTTTAATATAATGTATGGAAGTTAAATATGAAAATTTTCTTTTTAACCTAGAGAACAGTGTCTTCACAGAAGATTCTCTCTGACTATCCTGACATGTGGGAAACCTGTTAATAAAAACTTGTCTTTAATTTTCTATTAGCATAAATTGACTTGAATTAAATTTACAAATAAAGTAATTAAAAAAGATGAAACATAGTATGATTTTAGGTATCAGCTAGGTATCTTATATTATGTGAGAACATATGTAGAGGTCTAATATAAAACTAAATCAGGAAAAGGAAAGCTTCTAGCATTTTCAAGTTCCACTTAAATTAAACACAGTAAAATATTAAAGTTTTACTTATACATTTTACGATTAAGGTTACATAAGCCACAAGTGTCACGAAAACTATGGCAACGAAAATACTATAATCACGTTTCTTATACACACAATACTCTAATAATAAGCTCATAAATTCAAAAGCTTAAAAAGCCTATGACTCACTTAAGGTGTCACAATAAAAGTTGCAAGATTAGTTTAAAAGAAAGCTGTGGCACGCGATCGGCCGCTCGTAGTAACAATTATATGGTCATGCGAAACCTCAATCGATCACCCATTTGGCCTGTGCCACTGGCTATGGCCACTCAGTTCGTACTCTAAAGCAATTTCCGGGGCCCTTATCTGGTGAACTGGATTTACTTTAGTTGTTAAACAGAATTAATCCAACTGACAAGAATCTGACATTTTGGAGCTTGTACGGCTTGAATTGTTTTCAATTCGGGTCTCCTGTTTACTGGTTAGAATTGTGACAACTATTTTATTTTATCGAGGTAGCAACCTCTCTTTTATGGATAAGTTTTTCGAAATTTTCGCTATGTACTTTGACTGTATAATAATTTATATAATCACAAAACTCAGACAACAGAAAAAAATATCTATATTTGTTATTAAGCGAAGCTTTTCTAACTATAAAATAATAGAAATTTCACATTACTATATATTCACTACGTTAGAATCAATAAATTTGCCCAAAATGTACAGCAGAAAAGTATTAATAATGCACAGAGTGACGCCGAAATACGGTACAGCATAGGAATAAAAATGTTCCATTATTATTAAATTCCTTTCATGTGCTCGCTCTTAAGCCAAAAGTCCTACCGTGTACATAATTCTTTAACAAGCCTTTTGAAATATTGCGGCATCTTTCACATTTCCCGCAGAATTTATAATAGTGAATTTCCATCGCTCGACACTGGGCTTTTAATTATTTTCTCTTGTTTGCACAAGATTAAGATTTTGCAGATATGAGTAATATATTGCTAATGGAAAATATTGTAAGTCGCCGGAACAATGTTCTACATAAATTTACTTTAAACAAGAAATCGCTTTGCACGTTATTCCTTTCGGTTCGTTAGGTGATTTCACAAGTGCCTGTAGTTTATGTTGACCTACATGTTTAAATATATTTTAAAATTGAATATAGTAAAATTATTTTCGATTGCTTTAAAAAATTCAACGTGATATTAATTTAACTTTGTAAAAAGTATAGACTATATTTAAATACCATTTAACATTTATGTGACAAAAAATTGCTTTCTCGATATTTTGGGACCAATTTCAGTCGACCGCGTCCCAGCCATTGAACTTTGGTAATGGAAAACAATAACAAACGAAAACGACTTTGAAACATTCATTGAAATTGAAAGTTGGGTCGTACAGGACGCGACCGGGATGCAGCAGGTGCCTTACACGAGACTTCAATTCAACAAATACAATTTAACTTAAAATTCTGTTTTGTGTAATGTGACTCCAGCCCTTCTTTTATAATCATTTTAGGTTCTTAAGCATCAAATATACCTGAACTATGTCAATTTATATATATTTAATACAAATGAATGAGATTGCTGACGTCTGCTTCGTTCTTTTCATTTTAGAAAACAATTTGTATGTATATTGAAAATATATTTGTTTAGATAAATTGAATTGAAACAACATATTTTGTAATTTAAATAAAAATATTTGATACAAAGATGTTATCCAAAGCGACATTTTTACGATTTCAAAAAGCACTTCCATGTAACAGATGAGCCCTGCATCTTATCTTACAAACGTAGAATATTATAAAATGTCGCAATAAAGCAAATAAGTAGACAAACGCGCTTATGAGCCAATGAACAAGTGATTTTAAATCTTATAATAACCTCATAAAGTATACAGTGGCATGTATTTACAACACATAATGCTGAAGCGGTACTCGTGAGAAATATTATGAAAACAAATTCGCGTTGAGCACGTTCGCTCCCAGTAATAAATAAGAGCAAAAGTGGGTACTAGACAGAGGAAGTCAGCCGCAAAATAGCCCTGTTTGAACTTTTATTATAGAGTAAGTCGGGTATAACATGGTATTGCAATGGGAGAACAAATTATCAGATTGGGTGTTAGTGTAGGAGAATACGTAAATGTTATTACTTAACATATTGGAATGTTGTTATGGATATTTGGTTCAGTTGTAAGTAGATTATAGTTAGTATACATAAGTAACCTACTTGAACACTAAGCACATAATAATTAAAGACGTGCATTTCATAGAAATTAAAATTATGAGTAAAAAAGATTTATACAAAAAATAAAACAAATGCTTGTTTGATTGTTATAGTAGGTGCAGAATTCGATTATAATTATGTACTTTAAGTATTTTATTACAAAACTGAGTATATATATTTTTTTATATTTATATATTTTCTTTTTTCAGTGATTTTCATATTTTCACAGTGATTTTTTTATACGAAAATATTTGTACGTCGAGATTAAGTATTTTGCTTTATTAATCTCGACGACACTGTGCCTCAGCATTATTAAAATTACGACGAGGGACTAGTAAGATAAAAAATATTTTTTTTATATTTTAAAATAATAAATACGTAAAAAAATATTTCATCTAAATTATAGATATTTTACTATAAAGCCCTACAAAAGGTCAAGAAGTATTTACTTAAGCACAAAAATTCGAATAGAAAATACAAATTCCTAAAGCAATAACTAAATAATAGATGTTACGTATGCAAAAGAGTTACAATAAACGTAAGAGAAGAAAGAAAATGTAATGTTAAACAGCCACGTTCGTATGAGCATTTACAACGTGAAATTTCGTTCAAACTTTCGTACACAATAGGCATTGAATGTAAAAGTGGCAAGACGAGGTCTTTACTGTGTTTTATTTTCACATATTTTCTATATTTTCCTGTAGAAGCAAAGAAATAGTGATTTGTCACTCTATTCCTCGCTTTTCTTGAGTCCATAATATCATTTTTTTAAATATATATTTTCAGACATTCAGCTTCGCTTTCAGCATCGTTGCGCTGTGAGATAGCGATAACGTTCTAAGTTCGATTCCCACTGGGAGGGATGATGATATTTGTTTTTTTTTTGCGTCCTTGTCCCAATTATATATAATGCAGCGTTTAGTTCCACCACTTAATACGTAATGTCCCGATTTCAGTCGAAAAGTGAAGATCGGAATGTCTTGACACTAGGTTTCCTTTGCTATGTGGAGATGATATGATGTATTATATAAATTTAGAATATTTTCATCCGCAGTGGCTACCTCTGAATCCAATTGACCTATTTCCGTGCAACCAATAAATAATATACATTGTCAGTTTTTGAATTATTATCAAGAGTAAGAAATAAATACATTTACCTGGAAACCACAATATCCAAATAACTTCCAAAGTTAAATAATCATTTTTATCTATTTTAAAGACAAAAATAAAAAATCAACTATCAATCGGTGTAACTGTTTACTTACTTTAAAAAAACTTAAATATACTAATTTTCTATATCTAAAGAATAACGAAAATCCTACATATAATATAATTAAGTTCATAAAAACCAGATCAAGAAAAATATAACAAATTCTAACCAAACATTTGTATTAGCGAAATCATTCATCAACAGAACAGTCGAGTACAGTAAATTGTTCGGCAAAGGTCCAAACATAGGAATGCCAAAAAAACCACCCGTCATTCACAGAAGGTGGGGTGAGGGTAGACAGCTGTCTTGTTGTCGGATGATGACCGGGGGCTCTTAATTAATAGTTTACGAAATACTGACATACTTGCTGCTAGTATTAGTAGGTACATGAATTGTTGTTTTTTGAGCTAAAGATAATTATTTTGTATGTTAATGTAGGAAAAATAGACTTTATTTACATTCTTGTTGCATTTTTCATCGTATTATAAGAAAAGAAAATCTTAAATAATCTGGCATATATATTCTTTAATTTTTTTAAATCTAAAACAAAAATAATTGAAATTTTAACAAAAAAAGGAAACCGTTTTCTAATAAAAGGAATTAAAAAGTAACATAACTAATAATTCAAAAACCACTCTTCAGAGTTTATCGAAATTTAAATGACACTACATTAAAAGTACTGGCTATCATATAAAAAAAAATATAATCAAAAATAGTTCAGTAAAAAGTTATGCGATAACACACATAAAAAATAGTCTAATTGATACCTCCTCCTATAATGAAATCGGTCACAAACAAGATCAAAATAATATATTTTGTATTGTGAATCGTTAAACATATATTAAGTAATTAAATACTTGGTTAAATGCACTTAGCACAAGAATAAAAGAATAAAAAATAATTTTCATAGTAGATTGCCATTTATAATTTTGAATATAAAACTTTTAATGTACACAGCAATTAGCTCTTCTGATTTTAATATATGCATAAAGAGCATAAATATGGATAAAATTTCACAGCATGAAAAGACTTGTGGTAGATTGCGAATTAAGCGGAATGCAGAACGTTTCACTCAATTACTTTTTTATGTGGAGTAAAATATGTGTTTTATATTTCTATTTTATAATATACGTACGTTCAACGTCTGACTTTGCAAGTATCATGCAATGGCTGTGAGATCGATCTCCACTTTAAAAATGAATATATTGCGGCGTTGAGTTCCACCACTCACGCAATGCCTCAATTCGGCTAAAAGTGACGATTGGAAATGTTAAAAAAGAACGTAGTTTCTTAACACTAGGTTCTCAAGTTCCCTTTGCCTACCCTGCTATATGCGAGATACAACGTGAAGCTAAAAAAAAAGTTATCATAGTTTTGGGTTTCGCTACTTAATGTCTTGAATTCGGACGGAGAGTAGAGAACGGAATGTTTTGACACTAGGCTCTCTTTACGTTCCCTGTTATTCAGGAAATAGCAAGATATCTAATGCTAATGTATTTTGTAAGTTATATTAATAATTAGTTTATGATTATTTAAAAATTGAGTACCATTTTGTAGCATGACGTCATTCGAACAGAATGACGTACCTTTGAGCTGATTGTGGATCCAAACTACTTACACTAATTAAATTTAATGTATGTTTTAATATTTGTATTTTCTATGTAGGAAACATAGCAGGGTAGTCAGAGAGAAGCTGGTATCAAGACATTAAGTTCTACATTTATTAACACGTTTGGTATATACATATGTGTAAAAATGTCAAGCAAGATTTAACTCTCGACTTTTAGCTCGCCCTTAAGCGCCCTTTCTAACACTGCTACGTTTAAAATTGCTATCGTTTTCTAAATATTTATATAAGAGTGTCCCTATTACCACTTCATGAATACGACTTTGTACCGATTAATCTAAAATGACAAAAGCTTAAAACATAAACCTGTTTTTTTACGTGTCAATGTAGGAAGTGAATACCCGTAAAGCTGATGATACTCTATTTTCATCGTTCAATCAACACAAAATAGATGACACTACGTCAAAAATAATACTTCAATTATACGTGCTGTTACTTTGTGGCACGTAAATTATAAATAATTTAGAGTAATACAAGCTTTTACACTTATAACCTCTAGCGCTAATGCCCAGGGGCAGTATCCATCACGACAGCGTTCTCATTTTTTATTTATTGCCAGCTACTAAGATATACTGTTACACGACTTTTAAAAGAGTCGATATGAAAAAATCTTAAAAGACAGGAACCGGTAAAAATAAAGCTAAAAAAAACTTGATTTACATGAAGCAGATATATTTTTAGCATATACCTATTATCTTTATCTGGTTATTAAAATTATTGATCTTTTTTAGCTTAAAGCAGTAAGACACACATAGCAGGGTAGGCAGATGGAACCTAAGAATTTTTAAGAAGTTAAAGTTAAGACACTTCATTCTATTAAGATTTCCGTACCCCACTTTCCGCCGAATTGAGCATTACCTGCTGAGTGGCGGAACTCAGCGCCACGCTTTACCTAGTTACCAGAGCGATTGTTTTCATTTCCTAGTGTGGGAATCGAACCCACAACCTGTCGCGTTAACAGTTGCACGTTTATACCTCTGCGTCACGACTGACTTCGGCCTTTAAAATTCATAAAAGATACAAAGATACATTTTTCAATTAGCTCAAAAGGCTAGTGCTTGCGATTAAAACAAACGGATCGATTGGAAACTTAATAAAGTCAGTGAACAGACAAAAGTTTACAGTTATATAAACATCGATGGTTAATTACATTACTACCGAACAGATGACTGTTCGATGCAAACCTTCAAAAAAAGTTACATGTAATCGCAAGGTAGTTTAAATTATTAGTAAAATTTGTGTACTCGTATAGCATCAAAATTAGACATTTTTTTAATATTGATAGGAAAAATTTTTATATTATATTTAATCGTAAAAAGTCTTATATAATCAATTTTCCAAGCATTTTCTTTTTACATATAAAAATATGTCAAAGTGAAAGAGATTAATTGTAAAAAAAGGTTTTTGTTTTACCGGCGTAACAACATCTGTTTAACCAGTGTTCTTTTAAACTGTCTACAGTAATGTGCCATTAGGCGATGATGCAGGTGCTCGACCCTTATCTGCAAGGCACATATTTGTGAATTTTGCCCCAAAAACTGGGAAACTAGGGGAAGGGACACCATCTGTAATGGCCGGACCGTAACGGATATGCAAATGACTATTTGAATTCCCTTGCAAGTATAATCTCAATGTTTTGAAATGTAAACGTGTTTATCATGCATTTCGAGGTGTCCGTTCTAAGTTGTGAGATCGTTACATCTCTTGAATTGTACTAGGAATTTATATAAAGTGGATAGATTTCAATGTTTCAAATGGATTAGTGGAAATCGTATTACTACTATAATTGCGAAATTTTGTGAGAATGAATGGATGGATGTTTGTTACTCTTTCAGCCAACAACTACTGAACATATTAGCTTATGTACTTCCTAATTAAACAGAATAACATATAGACTATAACAATTTTATGGCCATAATATAAACATAAGTAGATACTGATCTTATAAACACTTAATAGCGTTCTTATAATATTCTACTAAAAGAAAAAAACACACTTCAAACACGACACATAGGTATTATCTTCTCACTAAATTTTACTAATGCGCATAGAAAATTCAACGCCTGTCGTGGCGCAGAGGCACAAGCGTGCGGCCGTAAACGCGACAGGTTGTGGGTTCGATTCCCACTCCAGGAAATGTAAAATTTAGTATTTTCATTTCTTGGGTTTGGTAACAAGGCAAAGCGCGGCGTTGACTTCCGCCACTCAACACGCAATGCCTCAATTCGGCGGAAAGTGGGGAACGGAATTGTTGAAACAGAATGGAATGGAGTGTCTTAACACTAGGTTCTCTGGTTCCCTCTGCCTACCCTGCAATATGCGGGATACAGCGTGAAGTTAAAAAAAAAAAGATAGAAAATATACAAACTGACATGGAAGCATTTTCTCTATGCATCTCCCTGTTATGCATTATAAATTACCCTTAATATTTTTATGTTATCCATTAATTTATTACGACAAATAGGCCTTGTCTATATGAAAACTCATATATATTGTACTTAAAAATAGGAAACTCGTAACGTAACAGTTTTTGCCCCATATTTATCCCACGGGCAAGCGTAAGTGAACGCTTCATTGTTCAATAATTATCAATCAAACACCTCACTATGGAATGATTAATCTATCTAAATTATTGCATTGTTATATGCACATAGTGGAATTAATTATAATGTATTAATTATAGTTGAAGATACACTATTTGCGGAAGATAATGGCTCGGTATAATACCTAGTCAAGTTTATTATAAGTCCATCTGTTTATCAATTGGTCAACTTGTCTCAACCATCTGTTCACTTAATTGTTGTAAATACGTCATTAATGTTGGTCAATATTGATTGACGTCTATAGCTATTTCTTGAGTGATTTAAGATTGCAACATGTAAATATAATGGTTATTTAAAAAAAAATCAGATTCACGCTTTATCTCGCTTTGCATGGCACTCAGGGAGAAAATAATATCAAGACACTTTGTTTGCTGCTTTCCGCTCGAATTCCATACAATGCGTATGACGTTCCATACAATAGCGAAACAAATAAAAAAAAACAAATTAAATATTTTATTATATTAAATATTTTATGTATTCATAAAATATTAAATAATATTTGTTAATATCATGTCAGACGATAAACAATGATTAAAATAACCGTTCCATAAATAGGTCACGTTATTTTAACGAAGAACTGATCTTCGTGAACTTGAATAGCTGTAGCCGGCACTATTTATATCAGAGCAATCAAGCACGTCTGAATGCCACATCAGTTTCATATGAATTGTTTTTAATATTTTAAATATATATACGTTTTAAGCTACAATCATTCAAAATCGAGATATATCAAAAATATAACATCCATTTTGTTTGAGCGACGATTAATAAAATCACTTGACATTTTACATCGATATCATTTTATGATTAAAACTAAAAATATATAGAATAATTGAAAATATATACAGGCAATTGCAGCGCTATGGGACATTGTCGCGCCGCGAGTGGTTGTAGATTCATTGATTTCTCCGCTCTGGCAAGACAATGCACGGCGTTGAGTTCCGCCACACAGCTCGCAATTCCTGAATTTGGCGGAAAGTGTGGAACGGAAATATTAAAAGAGGAGAGGAGAGGAGAATATTAAATGGAGGGTTGTGTATCGCACATAGCATGTTGTGCATGCTATGTGCGATATATGGCGTGAAATAAAAAAATCTTTTTTAGTAACATTGTTCATTTTTGCAGTAGATCACTGAGAAAGACCAAAGCCCATTTACTTGCAACATTGTAAAGTTAACATTTACGCTATTGTTACTTAATATATAACCCGTACTTTGGAATTTATTATATTACACCTGGCGTCTAGGTGTTTTGTGAGAAATACTACATATTTCTATGATTTGTCAAACCTATATGAATATAATGTTTTAGATATTTCTAAACTTCACGGCTTCAAATATCGCAGATACTTTTGATAATAATAAACAAACAAACAAATACAACTATGATGTAACAGTAACAGCTGTAATGAAATTGACTAGAACAGTAGTGCAAAAATTACCTTTCATTACATTCATGATATATTATGAAAGCCCACTAAGGAAACCATGCCAATAAAACGCTGCTTGTATTTTTCCTCGCGGTAAATATTCATAAACTTATTTCTCTTTACTATATAGCGATTAAAACTAAAAAGTATTTTTAAGCATAATAGAATAATTAATAGTTTTATAATAACTTTCATTGACCTCTGGTTAATACTTAAACACGTGACCTAATAAACTGACCTTCGAGAGATTCAACCTTGATTGACTTCTTTAAGTCAAGTGTCAAAACACTCCGTATACAGCTCTAGTAAATAATGAAGTACTGAAGAATGCTAAGTGGTGGCAATTGTTATTTATTTATTAGACTTTTCTGGAACTTTAGCCTTATAAATATGACATGACATAAATTTAAAAAGAAGATATAAGATTATGATTTTAAATTTATTATACTTAGCGTAATATCATTTGACAGCTTCTCTTAATCTTACCAAAACGTTTTTAAAATAATGCAAAGCATTAATCATTCAGGACCTGTGTTCAGGACGTGATATGAAAATATCATGTATGACAGTATGATTTGTACAAATGAAGTGTTTTAAAAATTCGGTTTTCAGAGAATTATATTACTTTTAAAGTTTTAGTGGGGAACGGAGTGTCTTAACACTAGGTTCTTAGGTTCTCTCTGCCTACCCATCCTGTTATATGCGGGACACAGCGTGAAGTTAAAAAAAATAAAAAACAAAAAAAAGTTGCCGATTTCAAAAGGATCTCTCAATTCAATTATATTCTTTTCGTTTTTATGTGTGTTTCTGCATAAAATTTTCTGCGTAAACAAATTTTGATGATTTTTTATATTATAGCTAGTATTTCTGATGTGGTGCCATTTTAATTTAATTAAAATATGACGAACCGTTTTGGAGATATTTGTAATAATTGAATTTTTAGTGATTTTATTTGGTATTTTCTTTTTTGCTAAAATATATTTTATTAACAACTAGTTGTAGCCGCAACTACTTAAATCTACAAAACATAAAATATCATTGTTTTCTGTCTTCGCTGTAATTTCAAAAAATCTTCTCTTAATGCGCCTCTACATACTCTCTGAACAATTTTCACGCTAAATTTCCATTTATAGCTAACTACTGAATAGTTTCGGCTATGCGTTGCCTGTCAGTCATGTAGTACGAACGCAAGCGCTCCATAAGTATAGATAGCAACAATGTCTTTTAACAACATGCTCACGGCTATCGAAGCTTAAACTAGGTTAAGCCAATATACCATTACCAAATATTTGAAGCAAGCGTTAACAAGTAACTTATTTGGGAGGGACGCAAAACATTTCACTAAAAACGTATCAGTCCGTCATTGAAAATTTCCGCTGGTGGTTGCAATAGTGTCAGGAGGTTTTTTTATATAATATAATTTTATTTTTCAGAATAAATATTTATTACAAAAATATCTGATGAACTCAACTAAGCCTACTATGTTTAAAATTTGATTACTTCATTAATTTCAAAACCTTTTCAAATTTTGACAACTTCATTTCTTAACATGTATTTATATAGTTTTTCAAGTGTCATAACGACTACTAGTGTCCCCGTTGACGCGTTAATAACGCGTCCTAGCAACGTATGTATATTTCACTTTATATAAACATGGATGTCAAACTATGATAGTGTGTGTAACATTTATTTTATTAATTTAATTCTTTTTATCCATTATTTAAAAAAAATATATTAGCATTCTGCACTCCTTCTCTATATAAATTATAAGTGTGCCAAGTTTCACGCTCCTCCGTCTGCATAATTTTCGTGAAAAGGGATCCAAAGTTTCTGCTTCACGTATTTATATATAGATATGAAATTCTAATTTACTTTAAAAAGATAATTAAAAAAAATACCTACAAATATTTAGGTGGCATTTATTTAGTAGTATGGCTACGGAATTTTCACTCTCCTTAAAGTTAGACGGGATACAATGTCTGGTATTTAAGCAGAACCGTTAACGGACTGCTGTAGTTTGTGGGATGATCCTCAAAGCGATATAGCCGTATTAAACCCATTCGAATAGCCCGTCGGTCATTAATTTGATCGCCCTTAATGCTATAACATCCTAATATTACCACTAGCTTGTTTATTTGAAATTAAGAAATAAACTATGAAATAATTTCAAGTACTTAATTATATATTAAATAAAAATTCAAATTATAACGTTACCTCACGCTACAAGTGTCAACAGTCACGCCATGGTTGTTAAGCGAAAATTTTAATTTTTTATCGTTTAAGTAAATTAGTCAAGTATTTTGCTTCAGGAACTAGCACAAAAGGAACATAAAGTTAATATGAAACAGAAAATTTTCACGTACATTTCTTACTCTATCAATGTGTCAATCTAAAGCACGCTACATAATAAGAAACAACTTCTTTTCTACTTTAATTTGAAAAATTCCGGCCAAAATTTGAAACAATTGTTATCATAATAATGAGCCGAGATTATTTCGGTTAATTAGATAATGAAATGTAATGCTTAACCGAGATAAAAATACGGTGGCTATGAAAAGAAAAGCTTTGTGTATCTTGCTAGATCCTTTAGTAGATTATATTGTTTCTAAGGGTGTGCGAACTTGGCGCGTCTTAGCTTTGTTAAGATAATCTTAGTGCGGCTCCCCGGGGACGTCAACAAAGAAAATTGGATGGGCAGTCAGCCAATAGCTTTTAATCCTAGGCCTTTTTGACCCTCGTTATATAGTTGGATGTTATAATCGCATTCTTTGACACACGTGAATGGACCGTGTAATCTGAATTCAATGAATTAAGCGTTGTTACACTTACAAGATGACCTATATATTCAACAAAGGTGATAAAGAATAACAATAATTAATACACTGAATACTATACACGATAAAATGCTGCGCCGAAATAGATTGTGAATTCTGAAAGAAAATTTTATTTGGCTTTATATATAGCCACTAATTTTATCAAAAATTATTAACGCCTGTCGTGGCGCAAAGGCACAGGCGTGCGACTGTAAACGCAGGTTATGGGTTCGATTCCCACTCCAGGAAATTGAATATTTTTTTCCTGAGTTTGGTAACAAAGCAATGCGCGGCGTTGAGTTCTGCCACTTAGCACGCAATGCCTCAATTCGGCGGAAAGTGGGGAACGGAGTGTCTTAACAGTAGGTTCTCTCTGCCTACCCTGCTGTATGCGGGATACAGCTATGTATGTATGTATGTATAATTATAACATCTATATATTAATACGTGAAGCAAAAACTTTGGACCCCTTTTTACGAACATTCCGCTAACGGATGTGCATGATACTGTGCACACTTATAGTTTATATAGCAAAAGAGTGCACAATGACAATACCTTTTTTAAATAATGCATAAAAAATATATTAAATTAATAACATAAATATTACATGGTGTATGTAACATTTATTGTACATATACAAATAACATCCATGTTTATATAATGTGATATATACATAGTTATTATTGTTATATAAACTACTAAAATAAAGATACGCCAGAACTTATCAATTAAATTAAATGGCATTAAGTACTTCAAGCACTATTAATATTAGTGGTAAAGTCATAAATTAAAACACGCTAACTACGAAGTTATGCTTTCAGTAGATGTCGAAAATGATTAGTGGCAATAATGATATAGATCTTTACGCAATACAGTTTATAGCTATGGATAAATACCATCGAAGCGCACTGAGTCAGCGTGTAGCTGTAAATGCAATTGAGTTTGTTTCCCGAATTCTTTAAATGAAGAGAAGAGTATTTATTATTGACTACCTCGACATTCCATATGTGATTTGTGGGTGTACTGGCTGGCGAATCTTTAAAAAAAAGGCGTAAGTAAAGTAAGTAAATAAATAATTTATATTCGTTTCCCCGTTGAGTTTAAAAAAATACAATGTGTTATTTAAGACTATAACTTATTTTTATGTCCTGAAAAATCAACATTCATTGTTATTAAATAGTTTTCTATTACTTACTATAAAAATAAATTTAAAAGGCTTATTTAGGTTTCGAGAGGAGTACTCTGTTCTGAATACAAATAGCCCCACAACTGTAGGTCCATATGGACATTAGAACTTGTTTATAAAGTAGCTTCTTCTGTGTTGGTAACGGGGAAAATCTTCCAAGAAGCCGAAACTCCTGACTCCTATGCGATGATCGTAGTGGGTAACAAATATTAACAAAGTAATATATAACTACTGGATCTCTGCCTACCCTGGATAAGAAATATAAGTAAAAATTAAACTACAATATGCATTTACCATAGCCCACAAGTTTCAAACCAGACTGTATAAAATATCTGTATTTTACGTAAACGTACTTTAAAAGTACTAACTTTTAACAGTACAATAAAATCATATTATAATAGGTATCTTGTAACTTTATTTCAATAAGTCTTTATAAATTTTCCTATTACATTTGAAATCATTCGCCTCTAGGCTCAGCTGTAGATATTCAATAAATTGTTTCCACATAGATGAAAGAACGTAATCTTATGTCAACCTTAAGACACATTTTGATGAAAACTTATTTTTTATTAACGAGTCTGAATAAGATGAATGAAATGGCAGTTTCAGTACAATAATTACAGCTAGTAGCCCCATTGACGCGTTAATAACGCGTTACCTTAGCAACGTATCGTTTTATTCCAAGTTTTGAATAATAGTGTGTGTAACATTTTTTATGTACATATTTATTATTATATTATTATAAAAAATATTAAGTCTGCAATTTTTATCGATGATATTTTTAATTATGCTGAATTACATACTCCTGCGTCCAGTCAATTACAAAAATACAAAGTTTTTCCTTCACGTATTAATAACTACATGATCGGTTACTTCTATTATTAGGTTAGGTATACACCTTACATATTCACTAGGTACCGTGTAATTTTTTCTATGTACATATACAAATAACATTTAATATCTGATAATATAGTAAAAGTGTACTAAGTTGTTTAATGAAAACAGATAATAATAAAAAATATCCCACTTGTACCAGTAATATATGCAGTATATATTACTGGCAAAAGACTTTTTTCTTCAGATTCACTACCTACTAATATAAAGTATAATTTACACTGAAAGCAAAATTAAACCGTACTTCACAATCAAAACGCTCATTTGATATAGGTCAGTATTTAGACGTTCATTTCGATCCCTCCTTTCCTTTGTTCCATAGCCTTTTTTCTTAAAGGATGTTCGGTGAATTGCAAATCTTTTCAGAAGACTTCAAGGGACTTGGTCGGCGACTGTGTAAATATTTAATGCATATTTCATGGAGCCGCCGCTTTCTTTGTAAGAGATCGGATAGAACAACTTCCTCGTATAATGATCGCTTAAAATATTTCATGCGTTAATTCTTTATATTATATATGTCTTATTGGTTAAGATTTAAAATTGAAATTATATATCAATGTACCTAATTAAATTAAGAACAATCAGAGAGAGAGAAATATTTTTACAATAATCGATAATAGATGTGATTCAATATAAAAGTCAGGCGTTATCTGTTCAGTTATCTAAATATAAAAAAGAGGTTTTAATGATTTAAATTAAATTTGCTTGAGGCCATGTTATTTACGTTTTTCATTTTAATCGAGCCATTTAAAATGATATGTTAAAAATAATTGCCTTGCCCGTGGCCGCGCAAAAGTTAACGAGTGTTATTTAAACTGGCGGGAGTTCGCTCGTTTCGTAAAAAAATCGTTCTGCTTTGAAAAATTTGCAGAAATAATGACGTAAAACTCATATGCGAGTGGACGAGTACGAAATAAATACTCTGAGGCCCCCAGTCCCCGGTTTATTAAGCGCTAGCGTCAGTCTGGAATGTGCGATAATTGCGCAATTTTAGATCGCACACGATGTTATTTAGAGTTTTCAAAATGAATGCACATTCATCTGAAAGAGAAAATCATATTAATTCGTTCTATTTAATAAAACAAAATTAAAATATTTAACTTACAACATATATTTTCATAACATTAGCACAAAAGTAATTTACAAAACGTATTTGGTAGGTTATGGCTTTATAATCTTACCAAATTCTTTCAAATCAAATGAAAAACTCGAAGGGCCGTCGTGAGTTACTGGCTTTTGGAGTACTAAATCTAAATTTCGACAGAAGTATAGGGGTATAAATTCAAGAGATGTTATGCGTGACTCGCTCGCGTGCCTTTATGTACAATTTATTATAAGGGAAAAGAAAAAAACGACGCTCCAATGGGCAATGTCCAATTGCAAACCACATTTCTAGCCACTAAAACAAATAACGTAATTCTCCCATTTGTCATACTTATTTATTTTATTCTGCAAAGGGAAAATATCAATCATGTGCAAGTGTTGTTACGAAGTATAGTAACACACATATATGTATACATATTCATTATATGAAGTACATATGCACCTAATGAAATTACTATATAGAAAATTAGCTTGTTAAGAATTCTTATTAAAAAAACGAGAATATATCAGATCTTTCAGTTATAGCTTTCTTCGGCTTTCGCAATTACTATAAAGTTTTAATAACACTTACTTAAGACCAGACTCAATATATCCGTAACCATAAAATTTTCACGTCGAATTTAAAATACACTTCAATCGTATTCATTAATTTTCTTCGTTAGTTATATAAATATTTTCAAAAGTCATTATATAGTATTGTACTCTTGTGCAAAATACAACCTTAACAGTGCTGAATAGTTTGAACACAGAAAACATTCAATTCTAACATTCCACCCCTCTTTGTCAGGGAAAACGAGCGTAAAGAAAAATTCGCTGCGACATCAGGTGTGCTAGTGGAAACAATCGCGCTTCATTAGGACAAATATTCCTTGTTCTTTCCCGTCTTTCCCCCATTTTGTTGTACAACTCCAATATACTTTGTTTCTTGTTACTTATTTTGATTTTACAATACGACTATAACTTACAATTGGTGAATAAAATTGGCAAAACAAATAGAAAAATATAATAGTAGATACTATCTATTCAAGCTTCACTAAACCTAAAAATATAGTTATAGCGATGTTTGCGACTTATTTTATTAGAAAACAAACTAAACGAATTTATAATGAACTCGGGATACAGCAGAAGTTCCTTTTAAAACTATATTATTTTCCACTGTATCAAAGGCAGATAAAGCAATGTTCAAGCGTCCGGTCTGATGAATCACTCCCACGGGTGTCGCTTCAACGTCGCATTACGTTGAAAAAGATACGTTACGAAAAGATGTATGTATGTTTTTACAAGGATTTTGTAGACCTTACTTAATGTGAGAGGCCTAAGGTTAACTAAAAATATTACAAATATGTAATTTTTTAGTGTATTAAATGGTTTTATTCTTTAGCGATATTTTATTTTACCTATGTAAGCTATGAAGTAAGCAATTATGCACAACAAATAGGACGTATCATCCTACTTCCATGCCTCTACTTTCTTTACCTCTGTAGCGTATATAAAATTTAACACGAAATTAAAATTTTACACAACGTTAAACAATATAACATTTTTTCTCGTTAGCGTGCAAAGAATATATATATTTGAAGCGTTATATTTCCTAGTAATTTAAAAAAAAAACTAAATATTTCATAACCGTAAAATTTAATTTAAAATTTTACTCCGTTCATAAAATCCACAACCCCAATAAAATCTTTATAAGTATATTTAAAAGCGCTGCGGACGCAATAAACAACAAAGTAAAGGTGCTTAAGAATGAATTATAGAATGGGCATAGGATTCCGCAAAACACTTAGCTATTTCTTTGAAATATGAACAAAAGTCACTAGGTAAAGCAAACGCTGTAACATTGTCACAAGCGGAGATTTCCTCATACTAAATTAATTAGACGAAGTCGACATTAGAGTACAAGCGAAATGGACTCTTAACTGCAAGAAATTAAGTTGACCTGAAATATTTGGACCCTTTTATACCAGAGTGTAGTTGCGACATGAATGCTAATTATGCAAGGGTTGTTTAAATTTATTGAATAATTTAAGTTAATTCTTGTGAATAAATTGTTCAATAGTAGAAATTGTATTTGCAAAAGTCCATTATATTTTGTGTTTATTGCAAATACTTCTGGGAAATTATAATTAATTTTAAAGTTATTTACGTCGTAATATGTAAAAGTATTTTTATTTAAACTAAATTAAAATTGTAAAATATCCTGAAATAAAAATTAAATCGTTTTAGTATCGATTTGAATGCCTTTTTTAACTTCACATATGTCATTCTCCGTTTTTCAACTGTTTATATGTGTATCCCATCGCTGCACTTTATGTAAGTAGACAGGGACACGTTATAAATACTGCCTGGAATTTTTAACCAACACATATACCTCACAGTGTCTAGTATAATTTTTATTTTAATTCGCGCATAGCAGGGTAATAATAGTCAACCTAGTATCACATTTCAACATAATGAAAAAAACAATATTAGAACGACTGTTTATTGCCTCGTAGTTCACTGGAAAGTGAAAAAATTTAATAAATTTTGTACATTTCACTCTATCAAAAGCATTTTTATAAAAATTTGCGAAACTTCATGACAATATAAAATTAGTGTCGGACTGAAGTTATAAAAAATTGTTGTCTCATTTTGTTCAACTACTTGTGAAAGTTCTGTGTAAATATAATATATAGACTAATAAAATAGTATGTTAATGGTATATATTTATACCATTAAGATTTAGTATAAAAAGGAGTGTTTATATGAAGTCCTGGGTATAGCTAGAAGTGTTCCAGTGGAACCAACCGCAGCTAGCTAATCAGCCTTGCTGAATGATCGTGGAATTGATCGGCGAAGTACCTTACACATGTATAGCAGTACTTTGTGGCTTTTAATTTTCTACTTTGATTGGATTTACTATATTTATAAGTTATTATTATTTGAAATCCATAGGTTCTAAATGAAATAAATATATGTTGTTATATTATTACTATTTATATGTAATGAAACATAAACAAGTGCATTTTCACAGAATTTTGTCGAATTCTTTACCGACCTCAAAAAAGGTTATCAATTGAACTGCATTTTTTATGTATGCTACTACTGTATGTATATTTTTTTATTTGGTGAACCTAATTTTAATAAACTTTTTTTGATAAGTAGTGTTTCTGATGTGGCATTTATTTATGTTTTTTAGCTAAGATCCAAAACTACTTTTTGAATCTTAGCTTTTTTTTTTAAATTAATCGTAATAATTGTACTTTTTTAATTAAATACTCTAGAGAGTGATATATAAAAAAGTTTTTATATAATTGATCAAATTGTATTATATAAACATAATTTTTCACAACATTCCAAAAAATGAATAAGAAAATAAACAAGCAATATGAGTTCCTATAAACATTTTTTTTTTTCAAATAGAACCAACGTGGATTCGTAAAATTATTCTCTGTTTTAGGACATGTGCTCCTAAAGCAATCGGAGATAGAAGAAAAGCTTTGAGTAGAGCCATTGAACTAAAAGTTTTCAACAACAGTTCAAACATTTTGTGGCGCGACGTACAACGTTCCCCTTTCAGCCATATCGAAGCAAGGCTATGAGGTTACTATTAAATGCAGCTTACTCTTTTATACATTAAGAAACGACTACGAAATGAAAACAAACAGTTGTGCAATGAAAAAATGCAAAATTTCTACATGACTTAATGCCTGTCGTGGCGCAGAGGCACAAGTGTGCGACTGTAAAGCGACAGGTTATGGGTTCGATTACCACTCCAGGAAACGATATATTTTCATTTTCTGGGTTTGGTAACAAGGCAAAGTGCGGCGTTGAGTTCCGCCACTCAACACGCAATGCCTCAATCTGGTGGAAAGTGAGGAACGGATTTGTTGAAAGAGAACGGAGTGTCTTAACACTGGGTTCTCAGGTTCCCTCTGCCTACCCTGCTATGTGCAGCATACAGCGTGACGTAAATAAAAAAATAAAAAATAAAAACAACTTACGTAATAACTACAAAAAAATCATATCCATTGAATATTTTTTCCTATGATTTAAAAAAAGTGACACTAGATCTTATTTTAGTAATTTTAGTCTATATTGGCATATTTTAACTCCGCTTAGAAAGCTTTAAGGTAGATGAAATCTCAAGATATGTCCCATTTACAAAAACAATTTTATAAAGCTCACACACTCTTGTATAAATTAAACAATTATAATTTAGTTCGCATTTCTCTTCCATACTTCACGAAATTAGCATAACATCGTGAGCTGTTTTTTCTTAATTAAGCTAAAACATAAATTAATTTAAATTACGTGCTTAACACCACCAAGTTCTAGTCTAATTCGCTTAGTTTTAAAGCAAAGACGTGTTTTCATATAGAACGAAGATTCCCGAGAGTTATTTAACTAATTTAACATGCGGTAAGTTTTAACCCCACTGTCATTTATATATGTTTTCTGTAGCAGCCGTTTTCACCGTATGCGAGTAAGCCTGTGTTATTTTTTGAAATTATGGTTACGATTTTCCCTATATAAATTTCAGCATCAATTCCCTAAAGGGTTTCCCTCGGAATGATGTCAAACATTATAAAATATGACGTACTTTTTAAATTTTTTACATAAAGAAAACCAAGATTTTTTTTGTTTCACATTTTTATAATTAGAAGCAAGATAAGTGCAAAGTTTACTTAAAATACTAAAATAAATCTTTGTTTTACTTATATGATTACGGTAGAAGTAGAGTTTAGACACCTTTTACGATAGACACATATATATGGAAAGAGAGTATAAATAGCCAATATTTCTATACTAATGCATTGCAAATAAATTCAAACAATTAAATAAATATAAACAACGCAAGTAGTGTCAAAATTATATGTCAAAAAAATACTGCATATACCTACCAACAACTACAACTATAATATAGTATGAAGAACTAATACTTTTACAATATTCTAACAGCTGATTATAATTTATATAATTACATAAGTACATTTGTATTCATTTAATATTTGTCAAATATTCCTCAGAACAGTTGTCAACATAGTAAACCTAAGCGAAAAATGTATTTGGAAATGTAAAACAATTTTCACGGTGTCTTAAAGACAAACAGGTACCCTTCGGAATTAGCAGTGCAATCCGTCTTCACTCCAGAACAAATATTCATTTAACTTTACAGTCAACTACGAAGCTGTTTCAAGCATCTGAAATACTTGAAATTTAGTTTAATTACAGTTAGAAAAATTTATTAAATTCCGTTTATGTTTCTTCATTTACGGTTTTATTAAAAATAATTATAAGGAAATCAGGTGATCAATATTCATTATAGTAAGGCGTATTTAAAAAAAAATCATAGTTCAAAGTATTAGTTAAGTATTATTATTAATCAATAGATTATTTTCCAATTATTAATTTGTTTGGCTGTTGTAATTTGAAACATTTTCACGCTACTATCTATATATTCTATGTTAAATACATTTAGCGTCAATTTCTAAATCAAATGACTAAAAGCTTCAAATGTAAAAAACACATATATTTTATTTTTATGAACAAATTTTAATATTTTTTAATCTACAGATAGCGAATCTAACATTACATTTACATTGACCGTTTGTAGCTGTAAGTATTCAAATATTGATTAAAATTTTCAATTTTATTAATTGACACAAATGAAATTAGATTTGAAATATAAAATATATTTTGAAGCACGTTTAAACAGTCACTTTAAACAAACTCAAATAAAATATAATAATTTTTATACTAAAGTAATAAATAATGTTACGCAATAAAATCTGAAATTGGACGACTTTCAAAAGAATAGTAGCAACAAAGAGCATATTATTCAGTGTCACCGACGGGACGTGTTGTAATATATGCTTTAATAAAAGGGTTTCAGTTCTCTGCAGAACGTACATCACGAGAGCCCAAAGTATCAGGATCCTAAATTTGTTTTTCATTGACGACATTCCTTATAAATTCAAGTACCTCTCCTAAATCATCTTTGGGTTACCGGAAAATGCGTATTATTATATATTTATTGGGTCTAAATTCATTTATTTAATTTTAGTAAAATCAAACCATTTCAATTTGTTTAAATATTTTTATTCATTGCAGATCTAAGTCAAAGTAAATTTTTAATCAAAGATATTTAAAAAAAAAACACAGACTCATGGAAACTTAAAAATATGAGTTGTATGTTGTGTTTCTTTTACCATTTACATAACAAAAATATATTTAACTGGACTTGTTAGACTAAAATGCTACAAAATTCAGCTCAACTATTTTCTAAGCTACTACAAAACCTTATATATCTAAAGTTGTCACACAAAATAACTTTGAAAACAAGAAAACGCCGCAGTCATTCCTTTGCATTAACAATACGTTCAACCTAAACAAAGAGAATCAGATGGACCTCAGCCAGGACAATGCTACACTTACTAAAAGATTCCATAAAAACTGTAAAGATACCCTCGTCACGTTCGAACATCTTATTTATCTAGTCCCGGGAAAATCATTGTTTCCTTTTCGCTGTTCTCGAAGAACACGCCTTATTACGGCCACTGCTAACTGATGAACTGTTGTACAACGCTATTGTCTCGAAGCATTGTAACAATTGAACGAGGGTCACAGAAAAACCTTATGATACTCGTATATTTAGCTTAAAGCCTTCGCTTGTGCATTTTCAAAAGTAAAATGTGGATATATGTGTAATGTGAGATATATGTGTTTCCTTTTAATCCCGTCAGTAACTCAATGCTCCCTTGTTTGCATATATCGTAGCAATGTAAAGAATGAATACGCTGAGTTCATTATCTGTAACAATCGTTGATATTAGTATGTACACATGTACGAATGTGTTCTATTTTTTAAAATTCAAACCGATTACATGAGTGTATATTTTTGTGTTATGTATAAGATTTTTATGTCTTTATAAACTTTAAATTAGTTAAGTAGGCGATTCTTTTTTCAGCTCACCGCAGAGTAGGCAGAGAGTCTAAATACTCTTTTTCCGCTTTCCACAATTCGTCATTCATCAAAGCTAATAAAATGTAGCCTGTTCTAGAACTTTTTTTGTAGCTTATTCCCCCCGCGTAGCAAGGTATTTAGACAGAATTTAGTGTTAAGACACTTTGATCTCCACACGAACTCGAAACATCGCGTGCTAATTGACGCAACTCTACGCCGCGCTTTACTTACCAAAGTGAAGATATGAAAAGAATTTAAACATAATAATTCTCGTGAATGAGGATCGAACCCAGAACCACTCAGTCAAGTCAAATACTATAGCACTAAGCCATTTGTCATAACAATATCTAATTTATCCTCTTATAACCTGTTTACCCTCTTTAAAGCCTAACTGTAGCTTACTGAGAATAATCGCAAATATTTAGGTAAATACCTGAACAAAACGATGTTGAATTAGGCAATTCTACTAATTAGAATAATTAATTTTCGCTGTTTCTTGACTCGCGTACATTATTTAACATGTTATAGTAAAGCTAGCTAAATAAATGTTTCAGAGATTATTTTATATGAACAGATTTATTAAATACATTGTAAAAAAATTAAAGGTAAAATATTTTGGCGATTCCCCAAGGAAGTTGTTGTTAATTTAGTATTTGAATAAAATTTTCTTTAATGTTATTTCGATTATTATAAAGCTATAATTTATGTGATTTACATCTTGCCAATATACTATTGAGCTAGTTTGAAAATAAGTCGTCAACCCGTGACCAGGACCTTCTAGTTTACTTCTAGAATGCAATATTTTTATAATATATTAAATTTCCAAATATCAGATGAATATATAAAAATATGAACGGAGAACAGAGTGTCTTAACGCTAGATTCACTATGATTGCCTTGCTACGTAAGGAAAAGCATGAAGCTGTTTTTACCTTGCTACGTAAGGAAAGGCATGAAGCTGTTTTTTTACTACCAATAAATATTACTGAATACTTTTGACTTATTCTTTTGAATAAGGCCTGAGATCTTTCGCGCCTAGGCCACCGTTGATCCATGGATTTAGTTATATAATATAAATATACCTATAAATTTATTTATTAGTTCTATAATATAATATAGTAATATAAAAGAAAGCTATTTAACTTACAGAGGTGAAAGTATTTAGTGAGAGCGGGAACATCTTCCAACCAGTAATGGAGAGTGGCCGATTAGCCCTTTCAACGAAGAGTCTCATGGTGCTCTTGAAGCGGCGAGATCGAGGCGTCCAGTCGCAATTGTAAATTGCTTGAGATAATAAGCTACTCTAGAATAAAATATTAAATTCATAGGAACAGCAGCATTCATTTTTATATTTCAATAGCATTATTGTTGAGAGTAGTTGGAATTCGTTTCAGTTCGAATTTTATTTTATAAAATATGGTTTTGTTACTATTGTATAAGCTACTATTACGGAAATTGATTATAATTGAATAATGGCATTAACAACTGAAATAGACTCTCTAACAAAAAATACGAAATGCGTCGCGTTATAAAATTGCCATAACATTGAACTACTCATATCATTTCGTTCTTGATTTTTCGGTTATTAAAATTTGTATAATGAATAGAAGACTCCAAAACTGCGCTAGGTCTTACCAGAAGGGAGAGGGAAAAGCTTTTGTATTTTAAATACTAATGTTTACAACAGGTGGGGTGTGATTATTATGATTATCATGAACTTTACAAATAAAACCGTCCCAACATCAAAATCTAAAATCATATTTATTAATCACCAGACACATCAACTTTTACAAGCATTTTCAACAGTCAATTAACATATCAGCGTTGTAAGTTCTACTGTAAGCTGCAAAAGTCCAACTGCACAATAAGGCTTTAAGAATGAAGTTTGTATTATCATAATATTATTATGGTAAAATTTAAATACCTTAACTATAATACGAGTACCAAACCAACAAGGAACCGCAATTTGTATTGTCATCACAAACATGTAACTTGCTAAGAACATGTAGTACTGGATCGGAGCTGGCTACAAAGTAAATAACTATTAATTATTGGTATTAACCTAATAATTATTGAAAATAAGTGACATGGACATATTTTTTTTACTTTTTTATTATTTGTTAAAAAAAATATTCACTGAGCTAGAGGAAGTATATATACGAAACTGAACGTGTAATGTCAGTAATATAAAGGTATTATTAATATTTTCATACTTTTTAAAAAGTAATAAAAAAGACAATTATAAATATGATTTACTTACCAATGTAAAGCGAAATAAGCATACACAAATAATACATGAAGCTATACTGAACTGCACGAACAATGTCACGCTAAACACTTCTTCTATTAAATCACAAAATCTTAAACAAAAAGAATAATATATTAGTATTTACTACTCGTAAATTCATTTGTGTGGGCTTTATCCTATTTTATCCCAATCCCGTAGAAATTTTAAGTAATCCTCCCTTACTGGTCCGTTATACTTCCTAGGAACCTAAAGGCTAAATTCAGCTTTCTACGCAGAGCAGTAGTTTCAGCGGTGCGTTGTCTGTTATATATATTGATAATACCATTGAAGATATGTATATATTTTAGACGTATATGCTTAATAATACTTACTTGCTAACTTCCGCGAATTGTACAACACATTTGTTTAAATTCTTTACAAATTGCAACTCATTAATATCTGAGCAACTTCTCTTACTTATGTCAGATTTACTTAATTGAGAAGTAAAACCTAAAGCAATCAGCTTATCTTCTAATATTTCCAATTGTCCTATCACGGAAATCATTAGGCCCAAGAAAAATGTGTCAATATTTAAGTTACACAACATTTGCATGTGTATTCCAAGACATTGATAGATATATATTGGGTAAATAAATGTATCTTTCACATTCTCAGTTAAAAAGGAATAACTACATAAAGGCAAGACAAGTGGTACGGACGAAATCAGATGTGTTATAAGAGGAGAAAATGTATGAATCAAATGAGAAAAATAAGACACGAAAGCTACGATTTTCCAATATTTCACATTAAATTTCATCGCGTCCTTTATAATCTGTACTCCATTTTCTGTATCTGGTTGGAACTTTTCGCTATCCAACACAGAGAGTATTTCAGCAAGGTTTTCACGCATTAAAATATATGTCAATACCTTTGACATAACCGATAATTCCGTAAAGTAAAATATCAATTCCTCAATGAAGTGATCCAAATCTCTTGGTATATAATAAAAATTTAACGTGCTCAATGTATCATAAAAGAAAATATACATGAATATGATGATTCTTGAATACCAAATATACATTTTTGAATTTATAGTGGAATAGATGCCGATTACTGTCCAATATTTCTTATTAATAGAAAAACAATCACTTTGCTTCAGTGGCATGGTATTCCAAGAAAAAGCTTTACTATTCTTGAATTTTACGTCGTAAAATAAACATTTCTTTGTTATTTTACGCTTTTTATATTAACCTTTTAATTGAATACATTTATACACTAGACTTTGGCTATAAATTAAAAACATTAAAGAGCTATTAAGGTGTCTTTAATAAAAATGCACGTTTCAATTAATGGCTCTGCAGTCGTGGAAATGACACCTTAGCTTAGCGCGGTCTTGTCATTTTGAATATTTAAAAATTCATCCAACATGCCGTTCAAAGGCAGAAGTTCTCAATACATAAGTACCTACTACATATGTACATTTAAAGATGCAAATGAATGTAGGTTAATTGCAGGGCCGGTAATACCTAAATGAGACGCAATTAGTGCAGGTGACGTCGTCCACCCGCAAAATGGAACACGGATACGCTCTAATTGCTCACCTCTATCCAAGTTTTTCTTGAAGACTTCCAGCGTTTTACTAAAATTGATATAGCTATATACTGTTTGAAATAGTAAAATGTTATCCATTCCATATTTTCATATTGAACAAGTACTATTTCGCAATGTATTTTTCTTAAAAGCCTTGCGCGTCTGCTTTGGGTTCGCAATCAGTCGCCGCCTAACCCCGCTCACAAATATTTGCTATTGAATCGAGTGCATAGCAACGCAAAATAGATTTACTACCAATATTATCCTTTCGAAACAAGCTTTTTATTTGGTTTAACAAAAAGAATTGTTTAGTTAGTCCGTCTAAGTTAACAATGTCAATATAATAGTATAATATATAATTTAATGTTGATTAACGAAACACCTGTCGTGGTGCAGAAGCACAAGCGTGCGACTGTAAACACGACAGGTGGTGGGTTCGATTCCCACACCAGGAAATGTAAAATTTAGTATTTTCATTTCTTGGGTTTGGTAACAAGGCAAAGCGCGGCGTTGAGTTCCGTCACTCAACACGCATTGCCTCGATTCGGCAGAAAGTGGGGAACGGAATTGTTGAAAGAGAATGGAGTGTCTTAACACTAGGTTCTCTGATTCCCTTTGCCTACCCTGCTATATGCGGGTTACAGCGTAAAGTTAAAAAAAAATTAAAAAAAGATATAATAATGAAGACGAACAAAAAAATACTTAAAATGAAGACTTCAAGCTCAGAAAAACAATGAAACCAATATTTACGACATAGCGTTACAATTCACTGAGAGATGTTTTTGTTGCGTACAAAGGTCTCAAAATATATATATATATATATATATATATTATATTCCATATGAATAATAATGTAAACTAAGTGAAATAGGTGTTTCGTGAAATTCTTATTATCTATTTACAACAAATTTCCCGAAAAATATTTCTTTAAAATTAAATATATTTTGCTTAATTAGGTCTAGAAAATATAGAAAGATAAAAATGGAAATTAAATGTATTTAAGAAAAGCAAATAATAAACTTCTTAATATTCCACACATTGTAAACTTTACGTGTTGAGTGTCAGATATAATGACGAGCTTTAGAAAGAAAATTACTAATTATAAAATAATTATTTAAAGTAGATATTTGTATTTAAATATAACGATACATATATTATTTACACATGTGCATATTTTGTCAACTATTATAGTATAACCTACAAGTAATCATTTTCTATCAGCCTCACACTTTATCCCGCATAGCTTTGTTGTCAGAAAGAGCCTAGTGTCTAGACACTCCGTTCGCCGCTTTCTGACTGAACTAGAAACATTGCGTATGATACAGCAGAACTCAAAGTAGCGCTTTGGCTTATCAAAGTGAAGAAATGACAATAAGAATAAGTAATAACTGTGCGACTGTAAACGCGACAGGTTGTGGGTTCGATTCCCACTCCAGGAAATGTAAGTTTAGTATTTGCATTTCCTGGGTTTGGTAACAAGACTAAGCGAGGCGTTGAGTTCCGCCACTGAGCACGCAATGCCTCGATTCGGCGGTAAGTGGGGAGCGGAGTGTCTTAACATTCATTTCTCAGGTTCCCTCTGCCTACCCTGCTATGTGCGGGATACTGCGTAAACCAAACCACAAACAATCCCGTTTATAGTCAAACGGTGTCTTATTGAGTCTAGTCTCTGGGCATTTAACCTGTATTACCTGACATGTAATAATAATAGAAAAAATAAAAGCAATCGACTCATCACAAGGCTAATAATCCATACGCTTAACAATTACACCGAAAGCAAAGTAGCTTTTCAACATTCCGTTTCGTTATTTAAAATACCTTTAACAACCAGAAGACCATGAAAGAGGCAAAAATTTAGATGAAAAATCCCCATTATTCTCGCTTGTGTTTAAGCTTGTTGTTTTGTGTAGAGGCGATGAGGCTCACACAAGCGCCACTTGATTTTCCGAGAGCGTACAACAAAGGAACACATCTCCAGGTATATTTTCAGGTAGCATCATTAGATCGAGCAACTACACAACACTTTTATTCAGCAGATAAAACACGCCTTAGGGCATTCGTTACCTCGAACTCGCATCACATCCCAGTGCGCCCTCTTACATTGCTCGACTCCTGTTTTAAGGAAACCGATACATTATTATCCTTTTTTGAAACATAAAAAAATAAGGGGTAATAAAGTGGGGAACGGAAATGTTGAAAGATAACGGTCTTAACGCTTAGTTCTCTGGTTCCATCTGCCTACCCTACCATATACGGGATACAGCGTGAAGCTATAAAAAAGAAATAAGAGAATTTAAACTAATAAACAGTTAATAAAAGATTAATTACGATACGCAAATTTTCGATTTAAACAGCCCACAATATATTGGCGTTCAATTAAACTTGTAATATTCACATCGTTAATTGCAAAATCTCTTCTGATGTAAGCCGTCTTTGTTTCTTCGTGAAAACAGTCGGGAATTATTTGTTAATGATTAAATCTGGCACTTTTCACTCAATGCCTTCTCACAATTACAATGTTGAAATGTAAATGTTTAACTTCGAAAGTGAATTGTACGGGAATAATTTTTGCAGAACAAAGTACGCTATAGAATTTGTGTTTAATTAACTTCTGCTTATTTCGCACATGTTTGGATTTCTTGCTTTGTTATAATTAGGTATTATATTTTTATATCAAATATTTGTTGCTGTTGGTCATTTGTAAATATTTAAATAAACCAAATTATGTACGTATAAATTTTCGATTCGATTTCGATTTTATTACTTAAAAGTATCTTATATAACTATTTCTGCAGCTTCATCATGAATTCATTACAGACAAATATGTAAAATTAATAAATATTTGCAATATTACTAAATAATAAATTGTATTCAAAATTGGAATATTCAAGAAAATTCGTGTTATCCTCGTCATCCTGCGTGTTGCGGAAAGGCAGAGAAAACACCCTGTGCTCACTTACACCATGCCATGCCGCCCAACAACGCTATATATTCTTTCTGATTAGCAACACATCTACGATAGGAAAATAAATATTACCCGAAATATCATTTGAATCCATACCCACTATGTTCAATTAAATACAGCGACACTACACGACTTTAACGTCATATCAACATACAAAAGTTTATGAAGTATATTGCACCTTGTAATTATCCTGGTTTTTTCAGTGAAGCCCACTTAACACGTCCATAGCTTGGAGAGTAGACTTATCACTAGCAACACTATTATCACGTAGGCACTATGTTAACAATGACTTGAACTACGCAACCGAGATTAAAAACAACAAAAGTCAACTTTCGTGATATTGTAACAAAGCATCTAAAGGTCCCCTAAGTGTACTTCGGTTTATCCAAATGTGTTGTACTCCATGTTTAGGCTTTAGCCACACTAAAATTGCTTTATTTAATTATTATATTTTTGTTTTGTTGAGTAGCTTATTCTAAATAAGAAAAAATTAACGAAGAAATTTCGATTTAAATAGTGACATGCTTATAACTAACCAAACGATTTGTTTTTATAAGAAATTAAAATGTATTATGTCGTATTATTTCAATTTGCGTTTGATTTTTCACACATTTAATCCTGTCTTTTGTATAGCAAAGAGGCATTAATATGATCTTATCTCAACGCGTAAATAAATTTCATATCTTTTCTGTTATCATATATACAATACTTATAACACACATAATTATAGAAAACCCGATTGAAACAATTCTTCAAATTTAGGAAGAAAATACAAATAAAGTACGCTATAAAAGCTAGTTATATGTTATATGTTTGAAATGTGCTAATCAAGTCCTTTCATTTGATACCCCACACGGTACCCATCTACGATTTTTTTGTTTTTATTCATGACGTAATTGCCTCTAGTGGCCGTCATATTGTATTAATAGTGATGTCATATATCTAACAACGCTTAGAGTATTAATACCTATCTAACGTCACCTTAATTATATAATTCGGTCCAGGGGTTTGGAAGATATGAGATAATAAAGAATATTACAAACATCTTTGATACGCGCGAAAAACATAAACCTCAACGACTTTGACAGTCGAGTAAAACATAGACATGTAACATTATTACAATTTCTACATAATACCTAGAAAAATCATAAATCTTAATTTAAATATCCCAAATGTATCAGCATTTCGTACGTAAAAGTCCTAAGAACACTTTAGGTTATCCAAAGATTACCTCCCATACTTGAGGCACGCACACTGTAATGGCTATGCTCATTAGCACTATTCAAGAGCCCTCCATATTAACAGTTAGCAAACTTAACAATGTACACAACTGTAACAAGAGATCCAACAAGTTTCAGTGCTACATAGTTTTTAATGGAACTTTCTATTCTAAAAGTTCTAAAAACATTTTTCAAGTAAAATATTGTTTGAGTTTAGTAACGAGCTTGCTGAGTTGGATCTTCTTTCGCATACTGTTGTGCAATAATTTTTAATAAAGCTTTATCTGTCTTTTTTTATACTTTTATACATATATTTTTTGCATTTCCAACATCTCGTACTGACATTTTAAATATAAAAATACCATTAATAGAAAATATTCCATCACATACTTCTATTTAATTTAGCATATACGTACAAATATGTAATCATTTTTAAGAAAATGCATGTTAGTAAGGACTGCATACAATTTTGATAAGTATAGCAAGAAAAATCTAAGATTAAAAGATGGTTGTCATCTTTTTGGTTGGTTTCTATATTGGTAAGTATAGAATGGACCAAAGGCAGTAACACCTGCGAAATGTTATTTGATAAATAAATTTACAATTATCGATGTCTAATACTACTCACGTAGACTAAATCATGGGCATAGCTGCACCTAGAGCGGTTATCAATGCAGTGTTAGGACCGACACTGTCATATGTCAGCGAAACGAATCAACATAAAATAGTATCTGAGTTGTGACGTGTAACCACTTTTAACAATGCCAGTGAGATTTTGTTTATATAATAAAGGCACTTTATTCACCTAACTCTCTTATTCATAAAAGTAAAGTTCTATGCAGTATATTATACACATTTTTTTTTTAGCATCACTGTGTATTCCGCATATAGCAGGGTAGGCAGAGGGAACCTAGTAAAGACCCTCCGTTCCCCACTTTCCGCCGAACTATACTTATCATCATACTATAATACATTCTTATTACTGTACAGTTGAGGTGAACTTTTAATAAAACTGTGGTTCTACATATGACAAATTGCCGACGGAGTATTTAGCTAAAGTAAAACTGTATTTAAGAGTAAATGTATCAAAAATTATTTTCATATTGTCTCATTACATTTTTAATTTTAATCCTGAAATGAAATCGTATAATGCGCTGGCTCATTAGCATTAAGCTCGAACCACGGCATTAAGATTTTACAAACAGTTAAATAAACAGGAGATAGCAGTCTCCTTCATTTTATAATTTTCTTTTTAATTTTTTAAATTTTAATTTGTATAAAATGAAGGTAACTAAAGAAAATAATGTATGCATATTATTAGCTGAATAGTATTTAGTTTTTAGCAGCTTCATTCACTGACTTCAAGAAATAGAGGAGGTATTAATTCAACTGTTTTTTTTTCACCATTTTTAATAATATTTTTTATATCTTAAATAATAACTTATATATCTGATATGGTCCCAATTAAATTTAATAAATACCTGGCCTGTAGTATTTTATTTATACCTAAAAATGTAACTTTTTGGTGAATTTGGTTTGCATTGGGTTTTCCTTTTCGTTACAATTTTTTATTAATTATCGATATGTACAACTAAAACAGATAACACATATATTACGACAGATATTGTTTGATTACTTAACGCTATTTACTTTTTAAATATGAATTATCAATAGAAATCTTTTATTTTAAAAGGTTTTATTTTTACGTTTTTTGAATTAGTACCCAAATATTATTTTACAATGAATTTCCTAAACTCAGAATTTTATATTGGTAAGTAGGTAAGGTAAGTTCAATTATTTAAACTTGATTAAAACATATTTTATAATTATTTATTTGTAAAAACTATTCCACAAACAAACCTTCCAATATTTAGCAGGAAATGTAATTAGAATAACTATTAATATAAGAGGTATTCATTACTCAAAGCAATTAGCGTTGGATATGGCGTTAGTGATTTTAATCGACGACAATTCAGAGTTGCCGCTAATGAGTACGTTCGCAGGTGTTACCGGCTATTAGCCGAGCGTGAAATTCAGCTCCTTTATAGTTTCTTGAAATTTCCCAATTGGATATAGGCTGTATATATTTATGTATCTATACAGTTAAATATACAAAAACATATAAGCTTATAATAAAAAAACAATGTTTAGTTAAGCTAGTTTATTATTATTAAATATTTAATTATTCTAAGTTAAGATTTATATACGGTCTGTCGTGGCGCAGAGGTACAAGCGTGCGGCTGTAAATGTGACAGGCTGTGAGTTCGATTCCCACTCTAGGCAACGAAAATATAAAATGAAATTTGGTATTGCCATTTCCTCACTCTGGGAACAAGGCAAAGCGCGACGTTGAGTTTAACCACTCAGCAAGCAATGCCTGATTGCAGTGGAAAGTGGAGAATGGAAATGTTAAAAAGGAACGGAGTGTCTCAACTTTAAGTTCTCTTGTTCCCTCTGCCTATCCTGCTATAAAAAAACGATTTATATGTAGATAGAGGTCATCGTGGTGTAGAGGAACAGTCTTAAACTATAAACGCGATTGGTTATGGGTTTAATTCCCGGCGTTGAGTTCCACCACGCAATAGGCAATCACTCGAGTTAGGGTGAAAATCGGCAAACAGCACGTCTTGATACAAGGTTCTCTCTGGCTATCTCGCTTTACGGGAAAAGTGATAAAGACAAAATTAATTTGTTTGGCATTCACAGGATTTATATAATTTTAGACGGGAATGTATAAAACCAACAGCACCCTTTCTTCATTTTATAGTAATGATATTTCAATATTCATAATTTTTTATTACAGATTGAACTAAAATTGAGCTTGTTAGCATAGATATACTAAAGCACAGATTCGATTTTCACTGAAATAGTATACTTATTTATGGTTTTACATAAAATATTAATAGTGAACAATTAATTAAACTAAGTAGCTTAATTTTTTAAATATAATTCTATGCATTAAAAACATTTATTCAACAAAAAATAGTTACAAAAAATCTCAAGATGAACACTGCGATAAGCTTCTTTACTGCGGAGCGATTTAAGCGAGAAAATTATTTCCACAGTTATCACGACGGGGCAAGGAATTAATATTTCAATCAAGTATAACGCTACCATGTTCTGCGAGACTGGTAACGACCAGCGATGTTTGATCCCCGCTAGGGTAACTAGTCGTTCAGTTTTATTTAGTGTCAAGTGTCAGGATAAAGTGGGGAATATTATCATTCTGTATAATATCCTTCTGGATTGAAGAGTAGATTAAAACAATGGACGTGCTCGCAATATCGAAAGCGATGCAACCCTTCGGGTGCGTTTTAATTGCAGGGGTCGGCTTACGAAGAAATGTTTCGCCTTAATTCTTAAACTGGCTGAACAGCTCATCTAGTGAATACCACAAATGGAGCGTGCCACTAATTTCAATTTTGTTTGAGATACCAAATATAATTACAGAACGCCGTCGTGGCGTAGTAGGGATATATTTAATTATGAATGACGATTGGGAGTTCACATATTACTTCATAAAATATTCAAAATGTCTTAGAATATACTTGCACTAGATAAAGTGCGGCGTAGAGTTTCACTAACAACGTAATAACTATTATTATATAAAGATTGCGGAAAATCCTTCGGAAATCGTCATTAATCGGAAAATCCTACATGAAGTGAAGATGTAAACATTAAAATACAAAGTCAGATCATAAAACGAAGAATTACGAGTTTTTAATGATAAATTTCTATATAAACAGTCATTTTTAAAGATATTTCACATTTAAAAGTTTAATAATAAAACATTTTTCTGCACAAAATTGTATTATTTAAACAAACGTAGAATGAGAAAAGTAAAAATGCCATTTAGTATAAAGCATTCTGACCCGCTTTACAAGCCGAGAAGTCTCTTAGGTAATCGTAGATGGACCATAGCCGCTTCAAATATTCTTGATTTTCTTTCATGTTGAAAATTCAAGTCTTTGTGAAGCTACAAAGATTTTATAAATTCTATGAAATCATAATGAGTTTAATTTTTATTGATAATTTATTCTTACTGTTTTATTATGACTACGAGTATAGGTTAGATCATACTCTAGAGAATATTTAAGGAATGATTATTAACCGACTACTGAGCTAAGGAAGTTTACTAGAGATAATTATCCATATACATATAAAATTTGATATATTTATAAAGTTATACTAACATAAATAAAAGCCAATATAGCAAAGAAACATTTCTTATATCATAAAAATAAAACAGAAACTGATTACAATAATAAAATCTTAAATATCACCTATATTTTTATCTTTATCTTTTTTCAATGTCTTTGTTGTTCCAGTTTTATGTATTAATTAAAATGAATTTGGTGTAATTGGAATGAAAAATATTAATAATTATAGATTAACAACTACAGTTAACATATACGTATGTTTAACAATCAACAATTTGTGTACATATATTTTTTTCCATTTAAATGGAAGCTTCTTGATTGTCTTTGAAAATGTTTTAATATTGCTACGAAAGCTTGCTTTTTTCATAACCTGAAAAAAAATGTGGCACGTTAGTTGTTTCTGGTAATATTGTAATAGACTAATCATTTTAGTCTGTTCACCATACAACGTAACATTGGCAAATTCCATTGGCACGTTCGAAGCGCCATAATTAAAGAACTGACCTGTTATTTTATTAATTTAAATATTTTGGGCAGAAATCTGTGCAATAATTCCTAGTAAGATTAGTGGGCATTCTCAGATTCCCTCTGCCTACCCTGCTATATGCGGGACACAGCAGTTAATATATATATAGATATATATATATATATATATATATATATATATATATATATATATATATTGTGTTGTAACGAAAAAAGTTACTCCAGGTCGAATATCTCCTCAAGGTCCTGAATATCTCTCATCCTATTACTCGAAGGTTAGTCAAGTTTTGAAAATTATTAATCCGTCCGATTATTTTTAAACAATGCCCCTGGCGTTATTTTGTAAGTTTAACTCTTTCGAAGTAGAGTACAGAATAAGTGACTAGAATACAAAATTTCTCGAAAACTTATTTTCGTGATCTTAAATAATTATTTTAGTCATCATGATGTCAATGTAGATTTTACGACTATATAATTGAAACACTTATCAAGGCGCATACACAAATTTTACCTACTAGAATCTTTTTCGTCAATGAAAAATGTAATGATTGGACTATAGAACTTATATACATTACCCTGCTTAAAGCACAAGATCGTCTCGCAATCGAAAATTATACATCCATCAAAAGAACTCAATCAAAATATTAACTAATATAGTTACATACTATATGTTTTCTAGTGTTTTCCAGTTTAAATTTCAAACATTGTGCATGAGGTAAGTACATATTACAAATTATTTCTCTCCTTGACCAAAAACAATAAAACAACGCTAGTTAACCTTATTCACACATGACCTATAGGCAAATACTTACCGAAGCGAACGTCTGAAGAGATAAAGGAAACAGCTTCAAACCGACCAATACAATAGGAGTGTTAGCGCGCTCCATGAAAACTTTGATACTCTTTTTAAATGGCTCTGTTCTTGAGACCCATTCGCTATTATACGCCGCAAACACTAACTCTTGACTCTGAAAGAATTCGCTGAACTCGGCATTGAACACTTTAGAATCTAGGCTTCTTATTGGGCAGATTTTATATAGCTATGAAATCAATTGTCATATTAATGTTCTTTTTTCTTTTTACATGGCAAAATCAACCAAATTGCTATTTTTATTAAATGTATCAAATTTTGTACAAATAATTGACAAAATACTTCAATAGCTTTATAAATTTTCGTACACAACAAGTTCCGCGAGTAATTATTAAGAAGCTCTTTGATTTTCCCGATTATTACACATATTCAATGAAATTATTTTAACTATTTATGTATATTTTAGTATCCAAAAATACATTTTTGGAAACTTGATGTTTCGAACACTTACAGTAGTCCGAGGTCACAGGTATACCTACCTATATACGTGATTAATCCGGTTAAAATAGTTTCATTTAACTAATAAAAAAATGTTATTTCATCCTTAAGAACACTTACCCTTAGCTTATACATAGATATACCCTTATAAGATGCAAGAATAAGCGATTCGATTGGTCTCAAAGTAGACTACGTGTTGGACAAGCACGTAGAGGTAGCGTCATATTAAATATGTCAACACAGCTTTTCTTTCGCAAGCGCTAACATCTTTGGATTTAACGACTTTGACTTTGCACATTCAATTTATACACGAACAAAATATAGAAATTATATTGTTTTCATTACATTTGGTTTTTCTCAACACCATGCTTTGCTCCGCATGGAAGGGTAGACAGAAAGAGCCAAGTGTCAAAACACTCCGTTCTCTTCTTTCCGCCCGAATTCAACACATTGCAAGTTGAGTGTCGAAACTCAACGCCGCGTTTTGTCTTATCAGAACGGGGAAGTGAAAATAATTTATATATAATTGTTCCTTCGTAGTGGGAGTCAAACCCACAACCACTCTGACTTACAGCCACATGCAATTCTATTTTAGAGTATTGAGCAGCAATTTCTGCGAAATAAATAGACACACATACAAATTAGGCCTTAATAAAGCCTATTTATGTATATGCCTATATATTCTAACCATAAAAGATTTGGTGTTTTTATTATTGTACGAACAATTCACTTAAAAAATAATAATTCTAGCTCTAAATAACATTCTATTAACAAGTAACGAAGAAACAATACAAATCAACATCTCCAATTTCATCTGTTTTCATAATTTTCAGCCATTTATAATGTAAACAATTCAGTGTTAATAAACGTACATACATAAAGTTATAATCACCTGTTTAGTAATTTGTGTACCGAACCAACCTGGTACGTATAACTGTAGGTATCATTCCCATTAAATAGGATAACATAAACGTGAAAGCCTCCATTGGCCAAGGCTGAAATATGTGATTAATAAGGTATTAATTAGTCGTATAATACTTTCTTTAGATCTTCAGCAACTTTGTTAAAAGAAATTATAATATAATCCCTGTCGTGTCGCAGAGGCACAAGCGTGCAACTGTAAACGCGACAGGTTGTGGGTGCGATTCCCACTCCAGGAAATGTAAGATTTAATATTTTCATTTCTCTGGTTTGGTACAAGGCAAAGAGCGGCGTTGACTTCCACCGTTCAACACACAATGCCTCAATTTGGCGGAAAGTGGGGAACGGAAATGTTGAAAGAGAATGGAGTATCTTAACACTAGGTTCTCTGGTTCCTTCTGCCTAGCCCGCTATATGCGGGATACAGCGTGTAGTTAAAAAAAAATAATAATATAATCCTTAAGTAATGAAGATTATAACAAAAAAGAAAACCCACTTCAAATAAAACGTACTAAAAAAGCACTAAAAAGTTATTACGAATAACTCAAAAACTACTTGTCAGAAAACTTCTTCTTTTTTCTAAGTCGGTTAAAAATAGTAAGGAATCTACATCATTCGAACAAGGATACTTTCTGTCCCTTTGGACCTATATACTGTAAATCACATATTATATAGACTTCTTATAACGCGTTGAAATTTTTATGGTTTATAAATCTAATAAAAACTAGTGCCCTGGGAATTGATCCCATTTAATTATAATTAATAGCTTGAAATTGTCTTTACTAAGTTGCCCAGGCTTATTCCATTTTTTTTTTCTCCAATAACTAAATGCATGAAAATCCATTATAACCAAAGAAACATGGTAAAATGATAAAATCAAAATCGTTTTAATAAATATATTATTAAAACATACGTCATATAGAATTGAATAGGTAACAAATCATGGACACCCAACTTTTTTACTTTATAATTGCAAAAAAACGACTACGAAAAAGGAATTCGACAGAACTTCAATATAAAAAGATAATCAGCTAGTCCTTCTAATGTGGCCCCTTTTAAGGTTATAAGTTATTCGTAATAATTTTATTTTAGTGCATTTTGTCTGTTTTTTTTTGTTAAAATCTTATTGTATCTTTTTTTCTTTTATTGGCAAGTGATATATACTTTTGAACCCAAAGAAAAAAATACAATGCTGTGTATCACAACGATACGTAGAAAGTTTTAATAAAAAAAAATATATAAAGAAAATGTAATTCTTTAAAATTTTCCAAAGTAGTCTTACTAGAAGCAATCCACATAAAAGCACGCAGATAACCAGAGATGCCATTGCATATTTAACAAACATTGTGACGTTTGTTATATCATGGATATTATTTACATATCTGGAAACGAGACAATTGTAAATTTATATTTGTGAAGAAAATCTTAGTACCCATTTCATGCACTAATCGTTGTTTAAGATACGTTACTAATATACGCGTATTAGTTTTACGCGAATACTAAATGAGGATATTATTTATAATAAAATAAATATTTACGTAAATATAAATGTTTTCATAATAATCTTTAGTGACACATCTAGCAAAAAAATATATTTTTCTACTATTAGCTAATTTATGAATAAATTACCTCAAAATGGAATCGTAGTATCTCAGTCAGTCAGTCTCCAAATGAATATTTTTCTTGAATATCTTCTGTTAATTTTTTATCAATCTGTTTCTCTAGATTTCTAAGTGAATTAGATAGTATTTTTATTTGTATTATACCAAAATATATACAGCCATTAAGAAAACCATCTTTCGTAACATCATACATCATAAGGCATCATATATACCAAAACACTGATACAAAAAGATAGGTACAAAATATGTGTTCCTTAAATCATCACTCAAAAAGTAATAATTCGACGTAGGAAGCTGAATACTGTAGGAGGGCATTGTCAGGTAAGCAATGACAGCTATCAAAGATTTGAATAGGAAAGCAAAATTACCCAATCCAACAATCACTTTCCAATATAAATTGTATTTTGATAGGTGTTCGCATATAATAGCTTGTGTGGTAACATTTTTTTCATTGAATTCTATCAAAACTTCACTTATAGTACTTTTCGAGACAAATATCATTAAAACCTTTATAGTGATCGCCACAATATTATATAAGAAATGTTACCTCTTGAATCAACATGTCCATTTTTCAGGCACATAATACAAATTAAACATGAGCGTAACATTATATAGTGCAAGAGTTAAAAAGATGTACATAAAGGAATAAGAATTGTAATATATACGGCCTATGCCATGAAGTGATATTCCCAAATATTTCCAACAGTTAAACGTCTTTTGTAAGCTATGTAAATAATATGAAGCCATTGGAAACACAGATAAGTACTGTTGCAATTCTTTTTCTCACGTAAAATAAGTACGCATAGATCAGAAAAGTGCAATATAGTTATTCTTCTTGCTTGCGTAGGTCAACAAATAATTGTTTGAATTAGTATTATTTTTGTTTTAATTCAAAAACAGTCAGATTGTAGAAGCAACTGCTACTAATTCCCTAAAACTATAGGTAATCCTAGTTATTTTATTGTGATTTAAGCCAGGAATTATTTAATTACGACGATATATAAAATAAATAATAATTAATATAATTTTATTTAATAAAATAAATAATATTGATATCGTTTCACATGTATCTATAAAACATTATACGATAACAATAGTAAAACACATTACAATCGTAGCATAAAACGTAAGTATCGTTCACATAATGTGCACTTTTCGTAATAATTTTCTCCTTTTACATAATAAATGAATAGCTTCACGCCGTATCGCTTAAGAGCTAGACAGAGATAATGTAGACCTGCCACTTCTTTTCCATTTTCATGATTGCATAATTTTTATTATACATTAAATGTCTAACATATTACTTGGCAAAAGATAAGGATTTTTATGAATGGGATAAGTTACAGTTAATGGACTGTTTGCCAAAAATTAATGGAAGTAGTCAGACACGTCTGTTAGTTTTATCTAGAACGCAACTCTATCTTTTGTTTTACATGAAAAATAAAGAACTTTTATAATGTTTTTATAATTATTACTAGCTTTCCGCCCGCGGCTTCGCCCCCGTGGAATTCGGCTATATCGCGCGACATGGTAAGGAGTAGCCTATAGTCTTTACCACGGTCTAGGCTATTTGACAAATTTTTTTTCGCGATAAAAAGTATCTTATGTCCTTTCCCAACTTCAGTTTTACCTTCATACCGAACTTCATCAAAATCGGTTCAGTGGCTTAGGCGTGAAAGCGTAACACACAGACAGACAGACAGACAGAGTTACTTTCGCATTTATAATATTAGTAAGGATTATATACCTTTAAGTATGTTTCAAATTGATTAATTTGCCACTACATAATATTATTTCTTTACGTGATTAGAAATGAGGAATAAACCTTTCCAAACAATATATAAGGATATATGATTTGATATGCTTTTTTAAAAACAATTGGTTTTCTGATAGTTTTGCTTAAATCTGAATTAAAAATGCATCTAGAAGAAGTATATTGTAGAAGAGGTATGTGTGTTTTTAACGTAGTATATATTTATAATTTTGTATTAGTGAATGTATAAAACTCTATATTATAAATTCTTAATTAATATATGTACATATGTTACTCCTATATAACATGAGATGAAAATACAAGGAAATCTCATTTCCCTTTTTTTTTTCTTTTGTATTTTAGCTTATTTGTATTACATACACAAATGCATACCTAAAGCTACATTATTTCAAAAACAGTATAGCAGCTACTATTTCAAATATAATTAATTAACTTAATTAAGCTAAGATTATAGCAGGTCCATTTTCATAGAAACTCCATTATGTGACATTTAATAGAATAATTAAATAATTATACTAAAATACGTTAACAGGTAGCCTGTATGTAATTATAGCTAAGTAACTCGGACAAATATTTTGCGTAGATTAAGTCTATACTTGATCTATTCAAAATAAATAATAAAACTATAGTATAATAGGAATATAATTTTTACGCTATAATGGTGTTATAGTTTGATAGGACACGAAAGTCTTAGATTCGATTCCCAGCAGAGAAATTTGCATATTATATGTATATCTCAACGGATTCATTAGAAATATTTGTGTGGCTCGCTTTACGACACGTTAGAAATACATTATTAAAGAGTCAGATAGCAGCGAATAATTGTTATTTTAATTAGTTGATTTTCTTACTCTATTCTGTTGCTTATCGCGAATATTTAAATAGTTTTCCTTTAAAGTAGATTTTTTGCACTTTAACTATTATACGTAGGACCTGTTAAAACATACAATGTTTATATATAACAAAATATTGTCAGTTGTAATCATACTTAGCTTCACGCTCTAACCCTAGCACGGAAGTCAGACTACTAGAGTCAGCTACGGTCCTTACATACTTTTTTCTCCTCGTCCACAGTCATTAACCTCTTTATACATGCCCTCCAGGGGATCCTCATGCTTTTTATGTGTCCTTCGCGTAGTATCACCGACACTGTCTTCGAAGGCCAACTGATGCCACTCTTATTTGCTTCACATATCTTTTCCATTCTTTTTGTAAATTCGACTAGGCATGCTGACTTCGCATTACTGCCGAAGAGATAGCATCACTACAGCATTCATCTTTCTTTAGATACATTCACGTTTCAATAACATAACAACGTCGGTACCAGTACTGCATGATGTGTTGCCAAACATGTAGCACTGCTGCCGTTCAGCCATTCCATCAATGCAGACGGACACAATTAATCCTGTTATCGGAAGCAATACACCTTTCAGCATCTATAAAAAAACAGAGATAGAAGATACGAATCTTCTATCTCTGTTTTTTTTATAGTAAGGACAAGGCGTAACACAACATATGAATTAAAAACTAACAGCAAAAACTTTAAGCCTAGTACAAAGTGCAGTGTTGCGTTCCACAAAATAACATTTTTTATAGCTTCACGCAGTATTCCGCATATAGCAGATTAGGCAAAGGAAACCTGAAGGAGAGAAATGTTAAGACACTCCGTTCCCCGCTACATAACATGCAATGTTTACTTAAATCCTCCAAGATGCGTTAAATGCTAAAAGATAAAACATTCAAAATTAAAAATACACCAGTGTTTCCTATTTTTATAAACGTATAACAGTATAAAAATAAAATACTGTCAACTAAATCGATTCACGAAAACATGCAACTTATGTAGAATTTGTGTAACATATTCACTTACGGACTTAAACGTATCATGTGATAAAGGAAATATTCTCCATCCTGTTAACACGATACTAGTATTTCCTCGTCTTATAAAAAGCATAAGACTTAGTTTGAAAATCTGCGATCTCGATATCCATTCACAGCTGTATGCCGCAAAAGTCAATTTTTGACTCTACGGATAAAATAAGAAAATTTTCATATATTTTATTTAAAAAAAAAACTTCATACTTTGTTTTATTTTATTTTGTTTTGTTCTGTTCTGTTCTGTTTTCTTCTGTTCTGTTCTGTTCCGTTCTCTTCTGTCCTGTTCTCTCCTGTTCTCTTCTGTTCTGTTCTGTTCTGTTCCGTTCTCTTCTGTCCTGTTCTCTCCTGTTCTCTTCTGTTTTGTTCTGTTCTACTCTGGTTTACTCTGTTCTACTCTTTTCTACTCTTTTCTACTCTGTTCTACTCTGTTCTAGTCTGTTCTATTCCGTTCGATTCCATTCTATTCCGTTCTATTCCGTTCTATTCCGTTCTATTCCGTTCTATTAAAAAAAAAACCGTTCTATTCCGTTCTATTCCGTTCTATTCCGTTCTATTCCGTTCTGTTCCGTTCTGTTCCGTTCTGTTCCGTTCTGTTCCGTTCTGTTCCGTTCTGTTCCGTTCTGTTCCGTTCTGTTCCGTTCT